>RJWM01032706.1:0-20972 GCA_004363535.1 Dasyprocta punctata | reverse complement strand
GCCTGCCAATGAGAATGTATACCCTGCTATAATGTGATTGGGTGGTGGGTTGGTATTTAAGTGGGCTCCCGCCTGCGAGCGAGTAGTAGAAGAAGAAGGAACGAAAAGGGCGAGAAGCACATAGGAGCCGCTCATAGCGGACGCGTGGGAGGCTTCTTGGAGCGTAACCCACCAGGGACGATTAAAGCTGTCTCACCTCACCGCTAGTGTGTCGTGTGTCTTCCTGCCGGCCGGGACAGGCGCCCGACAATGCTACACCTCAAACTTCTAGAAAAAGAAGAGCAAATCAAGTCAAAAGCCTAAACAAGGGAGGAAATTATGAATATTAGAGCAGGAATTAATGCAATTGAAACTAAGAAAGAAATACAAAGAATTAATGAATCAAAGAGTTGGTTCTTTGAAAGAGTAAATAAAATTGATAAACCCCTAGCCAAGTTATCAAGAAGAGGAAAGAAAAAACTCAGATTCATGCAGTAAGAAATGAAAAAGGTGAAATCACTACAGACCCTGTGGAAATACAGAAGATCATCAACACCTACTTCAAAAACCTTTACTCATATAGATTTGATAACACAGAAGAAATGGACAGATTTCTAGAAACCTATGAATTACCAAAGCTGAATCAAGAAGATGTAAAGCTGCTGAATAACCCAATATCAAATTATGAAATTGAAAATGTAATTAAGACCCTACCAACAAAGAAAAGCCCTTGCCATGATGGATTCACTGTTGAATTCTACAAGAAATTTAGGGAAGACTTAATGCCAACACTCCTTAAACTCTTCAATGAAATCAAAAAGGAAGCAAGTCTCCCTAACTCATTCCTGGAAACAAGTATTACCCTAATACCAAAACCAGAGAAAGACCCAACCAAAAAAGAAAATTACAGGCCAATCTCCCTAATGAACGCAAAAATCCTCAATAAAATACTGGCAAATAGAATACAGCAACTTATCAGAAAGATTATAAAGCATGATCAAGTGGGATTCATCCCAGGAATGCAGGGATGGTTCAACATATGCAAATCAATACATGTAATACACCTTATCAACAGGGTCAAGGACAAGAAACACATGATCATCTCAATAGATGCAGAAAAAGCTTTCGACAAAATCCAACACCCATTCATGATAAAAACCCTACAGAAAATCGGAATAGATGGTCTCTACCTCAACCTGATAAAAGCCATATATCATAAACCAACAGCCAACATCTTACTAAATGGAGAAAAACTGAAAACCTTCAACCTAAAATCAGGAACAAGACAAGGATGCCCATTATCACCACTCCTATTCAATATAGTTCTGGAAATACTAGGCAGAGCAATTAGACAAGAGAAAGAAATAAAGGGAATAAGGATAGGAAAGGAAGAAGTGAAATTATCATTATTTGCAGACGATATGATAGTCTACATAGAAGACCCCCAAAAATCCATTAAAAGACTTCTAGAAGCAATAACCAAATTCAGTAAAGTTGCTGGATACAAGGAGAACACTCAAAAATCAATAGCATTCCTGTACACAAACAACAAAGTCACTGAGAGAGAAATAAGGGAAACCACACCTTTCACTATAACATCCAAAAAAATGAAATACTTAGGAATCAATCTAACAAAGGAAGTAAAAGACCTATACAGTGAAAATTACATTACTCTAAAGAAGGAGATTGAAGAAGATTTCAGAAAATGGAAAGATATCCCATGTTCATGGATAGGAAGAACAAATATCGTGAAAATGGCCATTCTCCCAAAATTATTATACAGATTCAATGCAATCCCAATCAAAATACCACTTCTCTACCCCACAGAACTAGAGAAAGTATTCCTGAAATTCATCTGGAACCAGAAAAGACCTAGAATAGCAAAGACAATTCTGGACAACAAAGGGAAGGCAGGAAGCATCACAATCCCAGACTTGAAACTATACTACAAAGCTACTGTGATAAAATCAGCATGGTACTGGAATCAAAACAGACCTGAAGATCAATGGAATAGATTAGAAGATACAGTCACAACTACAAACACACTTAGCCACCTCATCTTTGACAGAGAGTCCAAACAGGTACATTTTAAGAAAGATAGCCTCTTTAACAAATGGTGCTGGAAAAACTGGCTTTCTATATGCTGTAAACTAAAACTAGATCCATGCCTATCACCATGCACTAAAATAAGGTCAAAATGGATCAAAGATCTGAATATTAAAAGAGAGACACCAAACTTACTAGAAGACAGAGTAGGTAAAAATCTTGATGACATAGGAGTAGGCAGAGAGTTCATGAACAAAAATTAAATTGCACGGGAAACACTTCCCAGAATCAACAACTGGGATCTCATCTTACTAAGAAGTTTTTGCATGACAAAGGAAATCTCCAACAGAGTGAAAAGAAAACCCACGAACTGGGAAAATATCTTAGCCAATTGTCCATCAGAGAAACGAATTCTATCTAAAACATACAAAGAATTTTTGAAAAGTCAGGCCCCTACAATTCAAAGACCCAATCCAAAAATGGGCATCTGAGAGGAATGCACACTTTGCAGAGAAAGAAATGCAAATGACAAATAAATATATAAAAAAATGTTCAACATCAATGGTCATTCAGGAAATGCAAATTAAAACAGCACTGAGATTCCATCTCACTCCAGAAAGAAGGGCCAAGATTAAAAAATCAAGCAACAACAAATGCTGGAGGGGCTGTGGGAAAAAAGGAACTCTTCTCCACTGTTGGTGAGAGTGTAGACTGGTGCAACCACTGTGAAAGTCAGTGTGGAGATTCCTCAAGAAGCTAGGATTAGAGATCCCATTCAACCCAGCTATCCCTCTTCTGGGCATTTTCCGAGAAGAACTGAAAACAACATACCACAGTGATATCTGTGCACCCATGTTTACAGCAACCCAATTTGGAATAGCCAGATCTTGGAAACAACCCAAGTGCCCATCAATCAAAGAATGTATAAAAAAGATGTGGTATTTTTATACAATGGAGTACTATTCAGCTATTAAGAAAGATTGCATTGAGACTTTTATAAGTAAATGGGCGTGACTTGAGACCATACTCATAAGTGAGATAAACCAAACCCACATGTGTAAATACCGTATTGTTTCCCTTGTATAAGAAACTGAAAAAGTATATATGATCCAAAATCTATAATAAATACTTTGCAAGGGTAAAAAACAGCTTGAAGAGCAAAGATAATTGGGAAGGGAAAAGGGGGAAAGAGGAAAGGAAAAAGGAAAAGATATAAATCTGTATATATGTATATATAAGATAACTAAAATGAACATACTGCTGCATGTATTAGTTACTGAGAAAGAACAGTTAATACTTATATGATTAGATCAATTTTACATGTCTGTATCTGGTAATGTAAAGAACCATTTTTAAGATAACAATATGCAAATTGTTAGCATTGTCAAGTTTCCACCCTGTTTTGTAAACCTGTAATGTTACTGTTATGCATTTACTCTAGTAGTTTGTCTCTTTTTCTTTTTGTCTTTCTTATATGTATCTGCTTTTTTCTCTTAAATAAAAAAAAAAGTCTTAGTACGAAGCACCCTGAAATGAAAGTTTGAGTGTGCAGTTCACAAAATGCTCCCTCATATACAACTTTGATGCCCTTTGCCAGTTCCAGGTTGCTTTCACCTGTGATTCTGACCAACCACCTATAAATCTGAGTTGCAAAACCCCCTTGCTGAGTGTGATTAATTTGCTTGAACTCAAGAACACTCGTTTAGCAGTTTGCTGTAAATGATATTACAAAAGATATCAATGAACAGATGCGTAGTATGAGGGGACTCCATGCTCTTTCCTGGAGCATCACCCTCCAAGAATCTCCACAGGTTCAGTTATGTGAAATTGCCTTAAGTCCCATTCTGTTGCATTTTATGAAGTATTCATTATATTGGTATGGCTGCTGAGAGAATGGACAGAGAAACCCGGAAAGGCTTTCAGTTCAAGATGCAACTTGTCCCCTTTGTGTGCCTTTCCTCCCTCAGGATTTAGGGCAAGAGCCTTTTGGAATAAAGAGGTTCCTATAACCTATACTCAGACAATGTCATCAGGCAGAAACCATGAGGGGGAAATCAACCCAGTAGGAAAGTGACAACAAGAAAATACAGAGTTCTGCCAAAAAATTAAAAATAAAACAGTATTCACACTTTGGAAAAATAAATACTAAATTGATGGAGCCATCATGAGATGAATACAAGTTACCTTTGGCTTCCACAATTACAAGAAGTGCTCAAAGTGGTGGCCATCAGCTTCCAGATGTTTATTCATACAGTGAGGGAGCTGCTGCTTGGGTAACCTTGATCACTGAGATTGCTGCACATGCATTTTCAATTTCATCTCTAAGAGCAGGCAGTGTAGTGGATTTTCTGCTATATACAACATCTCCTAGTGTCCCCCATGTGAGGGTAACACCATCTGTTGAAAAAACATCATACTATTTTTCTTTCTCTGAAGTGTACATACATTTTTTGGCAGACTGTGTATTTCAGTCTTCTCTACACTGATTTATTTTACCTTCCTGCCTAAGAACTAAACAAAGAATGATCTCCTAGAAGAGTCTAACAACACTGCATATATTTGTCTCTAGGTCATTGTAATGAAATATAGAATGAGTCACAAAAACAGAAGTTTATTTTTTACAATTCTGGATGCTGGAAGGCCAAGACCAAGGTTTCAGTAGACCTGGTTTCTATCAAGGCCTTCTGTTTGGCTTGTAGATGGGCACCTCCTTCCTCACATGATCATCCCTCTGTATACACATATCCTCAGCATCAAATGTGTAAACAGCTTCTTCACATAAAGACAGCAATCAACTTGGACTGGGGCCATCCTTATTGCATCCTTAAAGGTCTGATCACCAAATACTGTCACATTCTGAGGCACTGGAATGAAAGCTCCAACAAAATAATTTTGAGGAAACAAATACAGTCCATGTCATTGGATAGCATCTCTATTCTAACTCTTCACTTCTGCTGGCTGCATTCATAAATACATTTTTTTAGACAGAGGTGTCTTATAAATATCTAGATTTCAAAAACTGAATGTCTGCAAGGGTTATGAAAGCAACCTTTATAGCTTCCAAACAGTATGTAATTCTGTGTTGTTTTTCATTAGTAATTTCTGCCTTCATAATTATACTTATATTAACATCTGTTTTTAAATGAATAAGTAAGTTTGACGTTTTTTGGCTAAGTCTAAAAATAACTACTACCTTCGGTCTTCCACACGATTGCAAAAACAGTAACCAAAACCTATGATACAATTAGATTTCTTAAATACAGAATTTGAGGCTCTGTCATTTCAGACAGTACCATTGCATTGTTAAAATCGTGACATTTTTAAGATATACTCTAATTATATTCTTGTTCTTACTTCTATTTCAAAATGGAAATAGTTGATATGCAGTTGACATAGAATCTTCCAGAATGAAAGATTGATATATTTCTACTGATAGATAGATAAAAGATAGTACACATATACTCATATACACACATTTTTTAAATTGCAAGAAATGACTTTTACATATATAGTATGTGTATATCTCACTCCAATTGTCTGTAATAATAATTGCCAGTAATTTTTACATTTCAATGCCTTTTTACTGATGACAAGCTCTTTAAATTGGCTGTTTTTTCCCTAGCCATATCTCAAAATCTCCTGAAGACAGTTTCACTTTTCATCAAAAATGAAAGAAACATCTTAGTTTATGTGTCTCCTGCCCATGATCAAGCTTAGTGGCATAATGGGAATCCAAATGGCAGTTATCATACCAGACATGATTATGGTTATAGAAGGATATTAATATTATTACCCACAGAAGAAACATATCAGTTTCTAATTTTCTAATTTTTATTAATGATTTTTTTTTTTTGTCTTTTTGAGACAGAGTCTCACTCTGCTGTTCAGGCTGCCCTTGAACTCACTCCTTCTTTCTCAGTCTCCTAAGCACTGAGATTACAGGCGTTCACCACCATGCCTGGCTAAAGGTTTTTATTTTAAAAGACTAAACTTCTACCTATAAAAATTCTTTTAATGAGATTTTTAATGTCATTGGATATGTATGATACAGACATAAATATACTTTTCTACCGTATTTGGTGTTTAGATATTTAATGTCACATCAAACAATGTGTTTATATTCCAATATTGTCTGGAAATTCCTGCAATACCCATTTAGGTTTTGTGAGGAAAGACAAGGTCTACAAACAGACATGGATGGAGAAGCCGCAGGATCTAAATAATGACCATACACTTATTCTTTTTATTTAAAGGGAAAAAGTAAAAGAAAATTTCAAAACAAAACAATAAGAAGGTAGCAATGGTTAATACATTGCGTATTGTTATCTTTAGTTACTCAGAGTAAAAGATATTGATATTTAACTGTCCAAACAATGTTGGCACAAACCTTTCTTTTCAATGAACTAAGAGAAATTAGTAGTATAACCATCTTAACTATCTTTTACATATATATATATATATATGTATATATACTTTTTTTGCTTTTCCCTTCCTTCTTTTTTCCCTAGCCATATCTCAAAATCTGAATGTCTTTGAATGTCCCTAGCCATATCTCAAAATCTGAATGTCTTCAACCATTCCAGTCTCTCCTTCCTTTTGAAGCTTCTTCCCTTCTTAGTTCTTCCATTTCTTTTGACCCAAAAGCCAGGTGTCCCTGCCTGGCTCTAAAGTGTGCAGGTTCCAATGAATTCCTCTCTCAGTATAACTAAAGAAAACTAACTCGAAAACTATTTAAATAAAAAGAGGAACCCAACATAAAATAGAGGGTGGCTTTCCTTAATTTAAGAACAGTATCCCCATGGTCTGTAAAAATATTTGTTCTGAAGCTCACAGACATCTTACCATCACTGCTCCTCACCTCTCGACTGCTTCAGTGTTTTTCTTTTTTACTTTCTGTACATTGAATGTGATATTCCTACATATTGTTTTTTGCTTTGTTTTTTGTGGGGTTTTTTTGAGTGGTGGGTTTGTTTTGTTTGTTTTGTTTTGTTTTGACATTTGGCCTTCTTTCTGTTCTCTGAGCTTCCTGTATCTCTGATTTTATACATGATGCTACTTGGA
Source organism: Dasyprocta punctata (assembly GCA_004363535.1). Taxonomy (NCBI): domain Eukaryota; kingdom Metazoa; phylum Chordata; class Mammalia; order Rodentia; family Dasyproctidae; genus Dasyprocta; species Dasyprocta punctata. The sequence continues at coordinate 13,886 of RJWM01032706.1, read as the reverse complement.
AAAACTTCCCAGTAATAACTGTTTCAAATACAATCATGTGTTGTTTAACAATGGGGAGATGTACTGATAAATATTTCATCAGGTAATTTAATCATTACCCAAACATTAGAGAGGGATTTGTGGAAACCTGGAAGGCATAGCCCACTGTACACCTAGGCTAGAGGGCCCAGTCTACCATACACTAAGGCCAGTACTCTTAGCCTATCAATATGTACAGTATGTTACTGTACTGAATATTACAGGCAAATGAAACACAGTGGTAAGTATCTGACATCTAAACATAGGGAGAGTGCAGTACAGATGATAGAGTGCAGTATAGATCATAAAACAGCACACATATCAGGAATTTACCTTTTTTTATTTTAAAGATAGTAAAATCCAATAAAACATAACAGAACAAAGTCAATCAAAACAAAGCAGTAGAACTGGTACAGAACTTCAAAGAAAGATACTATGAAAACAATAACTACTGTAGTATATCTTGCTATTTTCAGAATAGTTGACCATTCCAACAGGTAAAGTAAAACCAAAAACAAAGCACAATAAAACCAATAAAAACAGAATATAAAATAAAGCAAAAAAAATTAATCAGAATAAAGCAAAACAATGAGAAAAATATTGGGCCTCGAAGATGAGACAGAAGAGAATCCCCCATATTTGCTGCATTGCCTGTCGTCTTCCAAAGAGATGCTCAGGCTGCCAGCCCCAGGCCTGCAAAATCAACAAAACAATACTAGCATTTAGTTGCTTTATGTACCTTAGCTGCTATCAATTTAGCCAGACCTTCAAACCAACAGATTGTTTACAGGGCGGGGGTGGGGTGGGGTGGGGAGAGGCATGTTGTCCTTGATTCTTAGCCTGGGCACAGGTAGGCATACAGGAGGCGCATGTTTCTCTTCCTGGAGTCCACACCGGTTGCACAGTCCCCCAAAAGGCAGACTAGTTGTCTTCTGTTGCGAGTCGCTCAGACCCAGTGGGGCGGGTTCTCGAGAGGCCCATCTCATTCTCATCCTGGAGTCCACCCCGGTCACACAGTCCACTGGCAGGTAGACTCAGGAATTTACCATGAATGGAACTTGGGTGACTGAAAGTCAATCTTAATCAGTAAGGGAGAGATTAGTAAGTGTGAAGCACTGGGATAATATTATACAGATTTTTATAAACCCTGCACACTTAGACTACATGATATTCTTATATTTATTAATATATATTAATATCAGCTGCTAAAACTATTAGTTTATAAATCTTTTATTTTTAAGTTTTACTCTTTAATAACATTTAGCTTAAAACATAAGAATATTACACAGTTATAAGATTTTTTTTTATTCTACACAATTTTTCTATCTTTAATTTCATTGACTATTTTTCCCACACTGTCTCTTCACTCTGTTGGTGGTTTTTCTTGCTTTGCAAAAATTATTACTGTTTTGATTCATTTTATTGCTGTTTTATTCCCTTTAAAATTAAATTAAAAAATAATAATAAAATATGGGATCTCGGTTGTTGATTCTTTGTGACAGCTCCTATAGGATTGGGGTTTTGTTCATAAAGTCTTTGCCTACACCCATTTCTTAAAGAGCTCTACCTATTCTCTCTTCCAGCATGTTTAGTATTTCTGTTTTAACATTTATATCTTTGGTTCACTTTGATTTCAGTTTAGTGTATGGTGAAAGATAAGGACCTAGGTTAATCTTCAGCATGTGGAAAGTCAGAAAGTTTTCAGTTTGGATCTGTCAACACTTCTATTTTCTGGAATCTCATTTTTTATTTTTATTTCAAATGAGTCTCTATTGTTCAAATATTCTTTCTTCTTCTTGGAGATTTAAAATGATATACAGATGTGTCCTAGCATTTTCTATGCACTTGCTCAAGCTGTTGCACGTATTGATGATATTGATAAGAAGAGTTTGCTTGCCTCCAAATGTTCTCTAGAAACTATTCACTCCTATCCTTTGTACTAAATTTGTCCACTTGGAGGTGTTTCATTTCTGGGGTCCAAGATGAATATTATTTTCCCAACAGTAAAATAGACAATTTCCAGGACTCTTCTTTTATATTCTACAAACTTTAGCCTCTAAAAGAGTTTGTGTTTTCTTTTAATTATATCACAATCAAGAATACACAAGATACTGAAAAGGAGTATAATATTCAATGTTATAGATATGTCAGTCTCTTCAAATTTAAATAGTCTACAAAGTTTAGCAGGCATTTTTGTGGAGATTGGCAAGCTTATCCTAAAAACAAATATAAGCAAGGAAAGGATCAAATATAACCAAGGTATGTTTAGAAAAGAACAAAATGAAGATACTCTAATGATTATCAAGATTTATTATAAATCTAAAATAACTGAGACAATGTTTCAGTGGCAAAACAATAGGTATATCGAACAAAGGAAAAGAATAAGGAACCCAAAAATAGATGATAGATAGATAGAGATAGAGATAGATAACTGGATAAATACAAATACATAGATATAAATTATAACAAATTTGGTACTACATATCAGTAGTACTGGTTAATTGTTAGAAAAATGTAAAAAAATGTTTTGACATTAGTAAAATGGCCAAATATGGTGGCCCATCAATCTTTCCCACAAAGAGCTAACAACTAAATTCTGAATGAAGTGAATAAGTAAAAGAATCATCACAAAGAGCTAACAACTAAATTCTGAATGAAGTGAATAAGTAAGTTAGAGATAAAGGGAGAAGTGATAATACCCTTGTGTGCACAGAAAACCAAGATAGTTCCATAGAGAATTCAGTGAAATACCCTGACTCCCACATGTTCTTCTCCCTCCTGGACTGGCTCAGAGCCAAAATGGACTTCTCTTTATGGGGAAGAGATAAGCTGGAGATCCCCAGATGTCCTCATTGCCACAGCAGATTCCCACGGGAGATTCCCACAGACCTCACAGGCCCCAAACACAATTTGGAGAGTTGCCCATTCACAAGGTTGTATCATCACAGAGTAAGAGCACAAGTTGGATACTCTTCATAAATTGCCAGCTGCTATAGCTGGGCACTGCCTTATCACTGGTCCTACCTTAAGGAATAGGAACCACAGGATACCACTTTTCTTGAGATTCCACTGTCAATTTACCAGATCACATGGGTGGTTAAAACACTACAGCCAGGTGTGGTGGCGCACACCTTTAATCCCAGCACACAGGAGGCTAAGGCAGGAAGATTGTTGTGAGTTCAAGACCAGCATGGGCTATAAAGTGAGTTCAAGGCCAGCCTGAACAGCATAGTGAGATCCTGTCTCAAAAAATAGGGCCGGGAATCTAGCTCAGTGGTGTAAGCACCTGCCTGGCAAATGCAAGGTTGTGAGTTCAATCCCCGGTACCAAAAAATAAAATAAAATAAAACACCACAATCCCAGCTGCTTGGAGCATAAACCCAGCAGAACAACCAAGACATAGACTATTAAACCAATGTAGCACGCTAAAACCCAGGGAACAGGTGAACCTTCACACAGAAGACTCTAACAGCCAGCAGCCCAACACACTGAAATATGCATGCACCCAGTAGAAGAACAGGACAGGCATTATTCTCATTCCTCAAGGATCCTGCCATGCAGTGAGCTGGTCCCTAACATCCATGTGCACCTGAACCCAACAGCCAACGAGGCCCACCATCCCCACCCCCAAAAATGATTCTGTTCACACCTAGCTGTCCAGTGGCAGCCACATGTATCTGATCCTTCTCCAACAACCACAAAGGCAATGATCCTGCTAGCCCTCCTCCTTACCCTGAGACCTTAATACACAGCTGGCTGGTCCCCTGTTCTCATTTACACCCAAGCTGAGCATGACATAAAGCTAGTGGTGTTCCCACCCTGGCAAACTTACTGTGCAGCTGCCGACCCAAAACACCTGCAGACATCAGTGCTAACAGCCAGTCAGGAAGTGGCTTTGTTCCCACTAAAATAATGTGATACCAGAGCCACAAACACCACTGACACAACCACAAACATCACTGAGAAAGATTATATGTTAAAGAAACTGCAAATACTACAATATTGTTCCCATCCAGAATGAACTCTAACAAACCATAACCAGCGGACACACCTTGGCATCCACTTATATCATCCACTCATCCATCCACTTGTAAGTCTCTCTCCACATAAAAATATATTCAAAAAGATGACTGTTGCACTAGATTGTAAATCGGAACACAAGAAACATGAAGAAATCAAGGAAACATGACAGTTCCAAAGAAACACAATAATTCTCCAGGAGCAGACCCCAAAGAAAAGGAAATGTATAAAATGTCTGAAAAGAAACTCAAAACACTGAGCTTAAAGAAGTTCACCAAGCTACAAAAACATACAAACAAACAATTCAATGAAATCAGGAAAATAATTTGTAATATCAATACAAGTTCAACAAAGAAACATATCATTCTTTTAAATGAAAATAGGAATTTTGTGGCTGCAGAATTCAATGAAGGAAAGAATAAAATACAATTGAGAGCCACAGCAACAGACATGGTCAAGGAGAAGAAATAATTTCTGAGCTTAAAAACTGGCCTTTAACTTAATTCAGTCAGAGGAAAAGAAAGAAAAAATATAAAAAGAATGAAGAAAATCTATGGTGCCTATGAAGTTTCATTTAAAAACATACACTCAAAGTATGGGGGTTCCAAAAAAAAAGAAGAAGAAAACTACATGCAAACAAATGGGAAAACATAGAAGATAAAGATAAATTTCAGGACACATAGAAACATGAGGACATAAAAATTCTTAACAGATCAACACAAGTAAAGATACTGAATCTTTTCTGCCAACAAAGGAAGACCCAGGACATAATGGCTTCATTGCTATGGTATATCAAAGAGATGAAGAAGAACTAATATCAATCCTCCTCAAACTATTCCACAAAATTGAAAGGAAAGCAATCCTTCCAAATGCATCCTATGAAACCAGCATTATCTTGTTACAAAAACCATGTGAAGACACAACAACAACAACAACAAAAGCCATAGACTATTATCCCTGATGAACATGGATGCAAAAATTCTCCATGAAATGCTAACAAACTGAATTTCAACAGCACATTAAAAAGATGATTCACCATGATCAAGCTGGTTTCCTCCCAGGCATGTAAAGGTGATTCTGCTTGTGCAAATCACTAAACGTAATACAGTAAAATCAACAGAATGAAGGACAAAAATCATGTGATACTCTCAATAGATGCAGAGAAAACTTTTGATAAAATTCAACACAACTTCATGGTAAAAACCCTAAACAAATAAGGTATAAAGGACCATACATAAACATTTTATAATAAAAAGCTATATATGACAAACCCACAGCCATCATCATAATAAATGGGGTGGAGCTCATGGCATTTCCTCTAAAATCATGAAAAGATAATGGTGTTCATTTTCATCACTTTTATTCAATATAATGCCAGAGATTTTAGGTGGAACAATCAGCCAAGAGAAAGAAAACAAACAAACAAAAAAAAAGGCATACAAATAGGAATGGAAAAAAAAGAAAAAGAGCAAATTACCCTTTTTAAGATGATATGATTTTATACATTGAAAACATAAGATGCTTCAAAAGACTACTAGAAATGATAAGCCAATTCAGCAAGTAGTAGGATACAAAATCTAGATACATATTTAGCCATAAAGAAATAAATGTTGTCATTTGCAGGAAACTAAATGGATATGGAGATCATCATGCTGAGTGAAATAAGCCAGACTCAGAAAGACAAAGTTTCTCTGTTCTCCCTAATAAGTGGAATCTAAAAAAAAAAAACGGGAAAGTAGAAGGGGGACCATCGTTAGACAAGAAGGAAGTAAGAGGAAGTGGAGGAAGTGAACGGTGTAAAGATAGGTAATAAGGGCAATGAATATGATCAAAATACATTATTTCAACTGAAATCAAAAAGGAAAGGGGGACAAAAAAGGACAGAGCGCACGCTGGGCAGCTTCTCCCACGCGTACCGACCACATGGTGAGAAAAGTGTTAGGGGAAAAACAGTCACCGGACAGGCAAAGCAGCTTCATTGAGCCTCTGTCACCGGTCGCTTCAGTAAGAGTGGAGGGGGAAAGCGGTCTGAGGTAGGAGTCAGAGTCCAAGAGGTGTCTGCTAGTATCACGTTATATGGACAAACAAAAAAATATATACACACAAAATCAAAAATCAATTCCTTTTTTCCCAGCGAAGCCTCAACACACCACAGCCTCAACAGTTAACTCTCCGCGCCACCTAGTGGTAAAAGGTAGACATTCGCCCGCATCAATGGATTTGTTCTGTTTTTCGGTTTGCTTCGTTTTGTTTGCGGTTCATTAATGGAGAGAAAATTTGCCCGATTTCACTGTATCTTAAATCGAAATTCCGGAGCCTTATGTCAAACACTCACCTGCAATTACAGCTGCTAATCTGTTGGGATCCTTATCTTAAACCTTACTTGTAAGAAGAGTAGGTAACCTCAGTTTGATACCTTTAAGCAAACCACTGTACATTTGATGTGGGAGCTCTGTAGGTGAGACGGTTGTGAACGCCTCTGGATGACTTCCCTCGTATTTTATCTCACAGTTACCCTTAGCTTTAAATGCGATTCCAAATAGGCGTTTGAAATAGAAATAATCCTAATTCCTCCAGCCTTCTGGGCATCACTCTTAAATCTCCAAATTGAAGTATCAGTAGGAAAATATAACCAAAGAATTCCTTTAAGCCAAGTGAATTGCACTACCCTACCACGATTAAATAATCTCTGTGTTCTCCAATACTATGCTGAATTGAATGTATTAATAATTGTGATAAATCTATTTTCACATAAAAGTTATACACAGCAACAATTAATTTGTTAATTAAATGTTGCTTTTATCTAAAAAGGTTTTGGATATGTTTATGTCCTTTTGTAGATATTCTATGAAATGAAATTTTCTTGGATTGAATTGTTTCTATATCCCATTTGATCCACTATAAATTACATTCTATGTTGGCTTTTACTGTTATTCATATTAATTTAAAATTGCATATAAAGCAACAGAGGTTTGTTAACTCACTAATGTATTTCTAATCAGATCTTATCTGATTATTCTTTGTCTTGAATAGGATTATAATATTGCTAATTTAGTTCTCCCAAAAACTTGACAAACTATATTCATATCCTAACTATGCAGGTTCTGGACTGAGAAAAGAGCATGGAACAAAATTAAATATTCTCTGCTGGGCAGGTTGACACACATGTGTAATCCCTGTGCTTAGAAAGCTAAGGCAGAAGGATCTCCATGAGTTCAAGGCCCAGCCTGAACTCCACAGTAAGACCCTGTCTCGAAACACAAACAAAAAAATTAAATATTCTCTTTTTTGTGAACTATTTTGTCACCTTCAAATAAATGCAGTTAGGCTTATGTATTTTTCATTCTTTATGGATTTAATTTTTTTCTTTTGCCTTATTATTTCTTAATTAACAATATAGGTACCGAGCTAAATAGAAATGGTAAACAGACACATTCTTGCCTTGCTCCCAATCTTAGAAGACAACAAAAATGTCATCATTTAGAATGAAGTTAGCTATGACTTTTCCTTGATGCCCTTAATCAAGTCAAGGATGTTCCTTTTATTCCTAATTTACTGAAACTTTTTGTCATGAGTATATGTTAGAAGTTTCAAATCTTGTATCTGTATCTGTTGAAATAAATATAGAATTATTTTCCATAGTATGTTAATGTGATTACACTTTGATTTTTAGGTATTAAGGCAATTTTCCTTTCCACATGCTCATGATATAATAATCTTCTATGGATTGATACATTTTTTTTTACTTCTGTTGAGAAATTTTTGTCTGAGGTTATAAGTAATATTTGCTGGCAACTGTTTCTTGTAATTTTTTTTTATTTTAAAGAGGATAAAACAGAATAAAACAAATCAAACTAAACCAGTGTAAGAGATACAGGACTTCAAAACATTACAAAATCAATGATAGTTACCATAATGCCTTTTTATGTCTTCAAAATAGCTGTAGATAACTTTGGACATAGTAAAAATCAAACAGAACAGAATAGAAGAGAAACAATAAAAACAAAACAATGAATGCAATAAAGCACTTCAAAACAAGCCAATAGTAAATCCAAAATTGCTACCATAATATATCTCCCTATCTTTGAAATAGCTGTTCCTGCCATTGGATTTGACATAATCAAACAAAACAAAACAGAATAAAACCCAATCCAACAAAACAATGGAAATGATATAGGACTTCCAAAACAGGGAATCAACAATGGCTCCAATCCTCAGAAGGAGATCCCCTCTAGATGTCACACTGCATACCACTATCCTTGGAACCTATGATCAGACCACTGGTCCTAGATCTACAATGTTAATGAAACAACAAAGCATCACAGGCATCCAGTTGCATTTCACCTCCATACCTATAATCACAGCCTATGTTTCTCCTGATAAGCCGGTCACTTATGGTGGGGTGCAGGGGATTGGTACTTCTTGTTTGTCAACCTCTGTACCGGAATGGGCTGAGATCTGTCTGTTCCAGTCTGCTGGTGGCGGAGCGCTGGTTCCCAGACCGGGTTTGCTTGCTGGTGTGGCTTTGTTCTCTCTACCCCCTGTCTGTGAATGGAGCTGACTCAATAGGAGAGGCTGGGGTCTGTCTGTTCCAGTCTGCTGGCAGCATGCGCATGGCTTGTTTCTGGTAATTTCTTTGTAAAATTTCAGTGTCAAAAATATGCTGTCTGGAGGTGGGACAAGATGGTTGAAGGCTAAACAGTAGGATAAGCAGCCTCCCTGAAAGATACTGTGCAGATGCTGGAATATAGCAATATGGGGAACACAAGAAGGAGGGAGGCGGGTCCTCTGGACCCAGGAAGAATCTAAAGTGAGAATTGGAGCCCACAGAAAGAGTGGAAAAAGGCACTTAGACAAAGAGGGTGGTGGTTGGCAACACGTCTGCCTGGAGCCAGACCCACTCTGTGAAAGGAGTTGCTGGAACCTGGGGATGCATGGTCAGAGTGCTGCAGCCATGGCCGCAGAGACAACCTGGAGGCCTCTGCCCAGAGAGGCAACTTTGAAGGAGAGTGGCAATTGACAGAGGGAGCAGACACTGAGGATCAGACTGACTAAAAGTGAGCAGAACCCGAACTCCTGCAAGGGAGAGCAAGGGATTGGCACCCATTTTGGGGCAGAAACCTCTCCTGACAGGGCACGATCCCATGGAGGTTGCTCCGATTGAGGCCCTGGAGTGTCCCTGTAAGTGACTGGCTCAGTCTGGAGACCATGGCCCCACACACACCCTAGGGGTGACAGTGAAAGATTCGTAGATAACAGGCCCAGGTTCCCAAGTGGCAGCCCCGCCCCCGTGCACTGTGCCAGACATCAGAGTGCTGAGGTGGGCTGGGGAAAGGCAGCAGACAGCGCTGTAACAGCACACCCAGTGGTAAATGTCAGATATCCACCATCAGCACTGGCTAGCAGAACCAGTCCAACCTTAAGAAATTACAGACAACATGAGGAATACCAAAATCCCCTGCACACACTTGTAAAGAACAATGCAGGAATATGTCAAAACAAAGAAGCAAAAGACAGTCTCTGGCCTCCAATCCAAGCAGAACAAACCCAGGAGAAGCAAATGAAGAAGAGGTTGGGAGTCCGACAACTAAAGTCTCTGAGGTGATGACAACTGAAGTAAAGAAACAACTTCATGAGGCTATAAAAGAATTAAGAACAGAAATACTAACTCAACTAAAAGAAGAAATGAAAAACATAATAAAAGAATTGCTAAGCATTTCTAAAGGAGACATAGATGAAAAAATGGAGCATGGGAAAACAAGGGAAACCTGGAATGAACAATACAGAAAAGATCTAGAATACATGAAACAGATTCAAAGAGATAACCAGGAAATCAAAAACTCTTTGAAAGAAACTAAAGATAGACTTTCAAACCTTGAAGACAGGTTTGCAGCTTGTGATAGTGAAAGGAAAGATCTCCTAAAAATAACAAGGAACCTGGAAGTAACAATACAATGGCTGCAAGGCAACCCAAAGAAACATAACTTAAGAATAAAAGGTGTGAGTGAAAAAGCAGGGGTCAATACAAATCAAATTAAAAGCCTATTTACAGAAATAATTTCAGAAAACTTTCCAAGCATAGGAATAGGAAATGACTTTTAGATAAGTGAAGCATATAGAACTCCAGCTAAACATAACCAAAATATGCCTACACCCAGACATATAATAATCAGGATTCCAGAAATTCAACACAAGAACAGAATATTAAAATCTATTAGAGAAAGAAAATGGATCACCTACAAAGGAAAACCCATCAGAATCACTACAGACCTCTCAACACAAACCATCAGGTCAAGATGAGTTTGGAGTGAAGTATTTCAAGCCCTGAAAGAAGGTAACTTCCAACCCAGATTGATGTACCCTGCAAAATTATCTTTCAAAATCAATGGAGAAACAAGATACTTTCACAACAAAGAACAACTAAAGGAATTTATGACAACCAAGCCAATCTTACAAGGAATACTGAAGGACATTTTAGAGAGAGAGAAAAAAGTCCATAGCTCCAGAAACAGTGGCAGAGGGATATCATTGAGCGGGGCAGAAAATTGAATAATCCATCATCAGGATTTGAGTCCAGGATTGTTTTCAATGAGCTGTTTAGTTTGATCTTATTCTATCTCAACCTGCCTAATTTCATTACATATGATGACATAGACACCTATTTCAAAGATAACAAAATATATTAGGGCAGCTTTTATTGATATTTGACCACCTTGTTTTGAAACCCTGTATTGCTTTCATTGTTCTGTTTTGAGTGATTTTAACATATTTTGGTTTGTTTGATTGTATTATAACAGATGATACAGGCAACTGCTTAGAAGATAATATGAGGTATTATAGAAAGCAGCGTTGTATTACTATGTATTGCTTCCATTGTTTTATTTTTTACTGGTTTTATTCTCTACTATTTTGTTTGATTATTTTAGGCTTGATGATATGGGCAGTTATTTTGAAGATAACAAGAGATATTACAAGGGGAAAGGAGGAAAGAAGGAAGGGAAAAGGAAAAAGACATAGACTTATATGTGGGTATACATAAGATGGTTAAAATGACTATACTACTAAATGCATTAACTATGGAGAGAGAACAATTGATACTCATATGATTAGATCAATTTTACATGTCTATTTCTGTCAATCTGAGCAACCCCTTTGAAGGTAACGATATACAATGTTATAACCACTGTCAAATTCCAACCACCTCATTTTGTAAACCTATAATGTTACAGTATCGGATTTGTTGTTGTTGTTTGTTGGTCCCTTTTGCTTTTTGTTTCTCTTTTCTGTGACCATTGTTTTATTTTTTACTGGTGTTATTCTGAACTATTTTGTTTGATTATATTAGGCCTGATGATACGGGCAGTTATTTCAAAGACAACAAAAGGTATTCTAAGGTGAAAGGAGGAAAGAAGGAAGGGAAAAGGAAAAAGACATAAATTTATAAATAGGTATACATAGGATAGTTAAAATGACTATATTACTAAATGCATTTCCTATTGAAAAAGAACAGTTAATATTCATGATTAGATCAATTTTACATGTCTGTATCTGTTAATCTGAACAACCCCTTCGAAGATAATGATATGCCATATTACAACTACTGTCAAATTCCAATCATCTCACTTTGTAAACATATAATGTTATCGTATCAGATTTGTTGTTGTTGTTTGTTTGTCTCTGTTGCTTTTTGTTTCTCTTTTCTGTGTCCATTTTCTCTTAAATAAAAAAAATATGCTGTCCCCCTAAGATAAATTGGGAACATTCCATCTCTGTTTTCTCAAAGATTTTATGTAAAATAGGTATTTTTAGCTGCATTATATCTTTGATACAATTTAGTATGCCTTCTTGACCATGGTTTTTTGTTCCATATAAGGGAAGGGGATTAAAAAACAGAGCATGTTATTATCTATTATGGTTTTCACTTTTTATTTGCCATTGATTTCATAATGATAAATTACCATAGTTATTAGAATGTTCACATTGCTCATTTCAGTAAATTGTTTTCCTTTAAAATTTTTTATATAATCCATATTGTAAACATATTGACATAAAGTTTTTCATTATATTCCAATTTTTTGGCAGTTCTGCACTAGATTGCATTCAGTAGGTAGTTATGGTAGTATTTTTAAAGTTGCTCATACACATGCAGCCAGCTGGAGCTTACAGTGGTTCTTCACAAAGCTGAGGTATGCTCTAGGAAAACCAGGCAGGTTATATGTCTTTTCTGACTTCTCAGGCCTTCACCTGAGTTCTTGTCAATGTCAGCCTCCCTGGCATGACATTATCAGAGAAACATCTAGTGGGGATATCTGTGGGGACCCACTCTTTGTTTCAGATGCATCTATTCCATCCCCAATTTCAATTTTTGACTCAGTAAAAGACCTCTTATACCTGAATTTCTTCTTGTGGGGAAGCTGACTTTGAAACACAGGGAAGTGGGAGAAAAGGGGCAGTAACAGGGTCCCTGGCATGCATGGTTTCTGCCTGTTGTCCTCACTCAGGGGATTGGTGAACACTGAACTTTGGCCTGCCCACTCACTCAGATGCTTGGAATGGTAGGCAGCTTGAGCAGCAAGAGTCAAGGTCCAGCCTCTACTGCACTTTAGGAATTAACTGAGACCAGTTGGAGTTGTCAGTAAATTGAGAAAGCCCAGAATGTCTTTCTCCAGGACAGGGAAGCTGACAGTTTACAGGATCTTGTTTAGGCTGTCATCCATTGTGTCTAGAACCAGGTCTTCTCCTCTAGGCCTGAAGTGGTTGACTGAAAGGCTAGCAACCTGTGGTTCTGGGGAGCCTGACTTGGAGACTTTCAGATCTGAGGCACAAGAACTGCTAAACAGGTCAGAGGCAAGGTCAAATTGTTCTGAATAGAGGACCTCTTGGGGGTGAGGCAAAGGGGGAAACACTTTTTGGTAGCATGGTGTTCAGATCCATCAACCCCAGGGAGTCAGGTGGGGAGCCAAATATGCCCCAGGGCCTTTATACTGGACTGAAATCTCGCTTCCCTTACTGCAGCTGAAGATGTGAGCCTCTAAATCTCAGGGGTTTAAAGAAGGAGAGATTTACTCAGGGTGTAAAGGAGATGTGTAGCATCTCCTTAATGGAGGTCTGAAAATCCTCCCTCCTCCTGGAGGAAGTCAAGCTGTGGAGGAGGCTCCAAACTCCAAGAGGACAGGTAGAATCCAAGGCTTGTCAAGATGTGCTGGGACCTTAGAAAGAAATAAGGCTCATCCACCCAAGAAGGCAGTAGATGCTCCTGTCTTCAAAACCAAATCTTCTCTCTTCTCTCTCTTCATTTAATCACAAGCATCTCTTAAACACATCTTGCTGGGGACTTCAGCTCACTGTAAGACTTCTTGGGCTTTGGGGTAGGTGAACAGAATGAACCCTCCAGTAGTGAGATTACTCTTCTTTGAAAGTTGGGCAGAGAGAAGGCCACTCTTCCAAGGGAGGACTCTACTTTAATGGGTCTAAGAGTGGCATGTCTCCCCCAGGTTGGATTTCTTCCTCCTTGATAGACTGAACTGGAAGCAAAGGCAACAGCCCTTCTCCAGGCAGGGCTTTCTTTTCCTTCACTGGTCCTTCATCAGGAAGAGAGGCTGTGCCATCATCAGCTAGCAGTATCTTGGGGGTAATATGGACTCGCTAGCTATCACAGGCTAGCTCTGAGCTCATAAGTAAAGCTGCCAGGGCAATGGCACCTTCACCATGGGCTACAGCACCAGAACTGATACACTGGGAACCTGATGGGCATCAGATACAAGCTGACCCATGAAATCAGTGGCTTCATCTTCCATCATGCACACAGTGGGAATTCAATTTTGATGATCACATTCTAGGGAACGCAG
>RJWM01032705.1:0-15544 GCA_004363535.1 Dasyprocta punctata | reverse complement strand
GAGGTCTTCCCCCAGTTGTCCAGAACACTTCTTTTTGAGTTCCATCTTCTGCAGTTAGGGGAAGGGACCACACATTGTGAAGGAGTGTCCTCAGGCAGTTAAATCAGCTTCTGGGAGGTAAAAACTGAATCTCTGTCTATATCTCAGAGCTTCCAGAGGAAGCAGTCTTGCTGGAATCACAGGTCCTTTCCACAGGCTCAGAGATTTGGATCCCAGGACTGGATGTATCTGCGCTGCTGCCCTCTGACCTCAGCCGCTACTTCCAATATGAGGGGTCCCTGACCACACCCCCATGTGCACAGGGGGTCATCTGGACTGTGTTCAACCAGACAGTGAGATTAAGCGCTAGGCAGGTAAGGCTGGGGCATGGCGTCAACTTGGTGGGTATAAGGGACAGGGGACCTAGGATGAGATGAGATGATCCAGGGCTCATGGAAGCGGTGGTGGAGGTGGAAGGCAGACCCCTGAGATGCTAGCTGTGGCCCTTTTGCTTCCTTTTATGCCATGAGCCCACCTATACTATCTGTGGCTATCCCTAGCTCCACACCCTCTCTGACTCCCTGTGGGGACCTCGAGATTCTCGGCTACAGCTGAATTTCCGAGCCACACAGCCTTTGAATGGAAGAATGATTGAAGCCTCCTTCCCTGCTGAAGTGCACGGCAGCCCTGAGCCAGGTGCATCTGTATCTTGGGGTCCTATAGTGCTGTGTCCCCTGCTGCCCACGGATCCTTCCTCCTTCCTTGCATAGTTATTTTTTGCCAGAGTCTGTCCCTGGTGATCCCAGTCCTTGGCTCTAATGTGTTCTTTTTCTTTTCAGTCCACATGAGCTCCTGCTTAGCTACTGGTGAGTCTTGTCCCTGATGTTAGTAGACACTTTTGGCATCACTCAGCCCCAGGCACTAGTCAGCACTTTTCTATAGAACAGGCCCCCCCACCCCAATGTGATAGTTGACCAGAATTAAGCTCCAGAAATCTAACATCCGCCTCACCAAGCAACTCTTTATCTAGCCGTTAGGAAGAAAGTGGTGCCTGCCTTAGTCCTTCTCATGTATCCACCGTCACCCCTTGACTGGCCTCATCTGGAGGCTGAAGCCCTGGGGGCTGCTGAGAATGCAGGGCAGGGATGGGGGATCCACGGAACCAGGCTTGGAGGGACCTGTGGGACCCTCCCTGAGGCAGCCCCTCTTTTCCTCCCAGGGGACATCTTGGCCCTAGTTTTTGGCTTTCTCTTTGCTGCCACCAGCATTGCCTTCCTCGTGCAGATGAGGAGGCAGCGCAGGTAATGTACTGACCCTCTCCCTCTGCAGAGCCTCACCCACCCCCTTTGTGAAGTCTAGAACTCCAGGCTTCATGCAAAATTATATGCTAGTAAGATCACCTGTGCCAGTTTTCTGATTCCAGTTCCTTATTGTATAGACACCGAAGTGGGACCAAAAATGGTGTTAGCTACAGCCCAGCAGAGATGGCAGAGACTGGAGCCTAGAGACTCAGACTTGAATGTGCAGAGAAACCACCCAATCTGAAGGGACACAGAAACTTTGTCCTGTCCTGCCTATTATACAGTTCCTTTTAAACCTTCAAAATAATGTTTTTCATTGTTTTTGTTCTCTTAAACCACTCCAATAGGATCTTGTAGTGCAAGAGCAAGATTGGACTCAATTCCCAGATTTTTTTTTTTTTTGTTAGCACTTCTAAACAAGCTGTGGTGGCATATGCCTGTAATCCCAGCACTGTTAGGAGGCTGAGTGAAGCAAGACAATCAAAAGTTTGGGCCTCACCCAGGCAATTTAGGAAGATCCTATCTCAAAGTTTGTTTGTTTGTTTGTTTGTTTGTTTTAAAAAATATTTTTAGAAGCCGGGCGTGGTGGCGCACGCCTTTAATCCCAGCACTCGGGAGGCTGAGGTAGGTGGAGCGTTGTGAGTTCAAGGCCAGCTTGGGCTACAACGCGAGCGCAAGGCTGGCCTGAGCTACATAGTGCGACCCTGCCTCAAAAAACCAGGGCTGGGGAGTTTGGCTTAGCGGCTTAAGCGCCTGCCCTGGCAGGCGCAAGGCTGTGAGTTCAATCCCCAGTGCCGCAAAAAAAAAAAAAAAAAAAAATTTTTAGAGTTGGAGATTTAGCTCAGCGGCACAGCACCTGCTTGGCAAATGCAAGGCTCTGAGTTCGATTTCCAGTACAAAAATTTTTTTTTAATTTTAAAGGACTAGGATATTGCTCAGTGCAAAGGCCTTGGGTTTAATCTCCAGTGCCTAAATAAATAAATAATTTCAGTAAAATATGTGTAAGTCACCTTTGTTTCTCAAAGCGGAAGAACTGGTTACATTTTAATTGGTTACATTTTAACTGGAAATCTAATACCAGTCGTGGCTGCAACCTGTTGCAACTGTAACAAGTAACTGCTTAGTAGTGATGCAAATATACTCACAGTGCAGGCTAAAATGAATTTTATGTGCTGAGGAGTCATGTCAGTGGGCTGGTCTGGCCTCTCATGGCAGAGTATTTCCTTGCCTTTTTCAGATTTGAGATGCTCCCTGTATTCCTTGCTTATGGTCCCTTTCTCACCACTGCAAAGGCTTGCTTTCATTTACATTTCCTCTCACCTTTGACCTTCTGGCCTCCTGTTTGTAAGAACCCTTGTGACTACACTGGGTCTGCCAGGAACCTAGGATAATCTCCCCACCTCAGATCCTTTGCACAGTCACGAAGTCCCTTGTGCTTTCTAAGGTTACATCTCACAGGATTAGAATGTGGACATTTATGGAAGACAGGTATTATTCTGCCCACCACAGATGTTTTCCAGAAGGGGCAGGTATGGCTGGTGTTGTTATAATGGCTGTGTGTGTATGTGTATGTGTTGTAGTATTATGAGGGCTACAGCTGCTAGATTTAAAATCACATTGAGAAGTCAGGCGTGGTGGCGCATGCCTGTAATCCCAGCACTCGGGAGGTTGAGGCAGGAGAATCATTGTGAGTTTGAGACCGGCCTGGGCTACAAAGTAAGTTCAAGACTGGCCTGAAATGTACAGTGAGACCCTGTCTCAAAAAATAGGGCTGGGGATTTAGCTCAGTGGCATAAGTGCCTGCCTGGCAGGCGTGAGGTTGTGAATTCAATCCCTGGTATCAAAAATGACATAACATAACGCAACATAACAACATAACAGATAACATAACATAACATCACACTGAGGCTTTGAGGCTCTTAACCTGTTAGAAGGAAATCTGTCTCTTCGTGCAGTTTTGCCTTTAACCTGTAATGTCTGGTCCAGCTGTCTGTTAGAACAGAGCAGTACTGCAGATGGCAGCTCCTTTGCCTTGCAGAGACTCAGAGCCAGAATATTCCCCAGCCCTGTCAGGCTCCTCTGCTTCACACGGCCTGTTCGAACTCATCACTGAGCCCGGGGTCCCCACCGCATGGGTTTCACTGGATGTCCCATCATAGAAGGGCTCCTTCCAATTCCACTGGCAACCAAAGAAAGGCTTAAAGGGCCCTGGGATGTAACATCAGCTTTATTGCGTTGGGGCAGCAACTATACCCTGGCTGCGGGCAGAGTCAGCCCTCACAGGTTGTTGAGTTCCAGCAGAGTCTGGTCCAGGGTCTGGTGAATCTCCACATTCTCCTCCTTGGCACTGGCCAAGGTCTCTGTGAGGGGAAGCAGCAGGTAAGGGCGGGGGGAGGGGAAACAGGAGAAAGAAGCCCAGGAGAGGAATGGGAATGGAGGGGCACAGGGGAAAGACACAAGAAGGCATGGACAGGGGAAGGTAACAGATATAGCAGGGGTTAGGACGCACAGGAAGACACAGGCCTTCAGGGACTGGAGGCAGTATGGCAATGGCAAATGGATGGACCAGGACAGACATGAAGGGTTCCGTTAAGGCCTTGGGGTCATGCAGGTGGGGTGCGGAGGCCTACGCCATGAAGTAATTTACCCTCCTTCATTAGAAGGTTTAGGAAAGTTGGAAATAGAAGGAAAGACCAAAAGCTGAGCCAGGAAAGGTTAAGGCCAGACAGAACTGAGGCAGAAATCAGACCTGCAGCAGCAGTGAAAGGCCCTGTTGCTGATATCCAGCACTTCCAAACTTCCTTCTGCTCCTTCACGACATTCCTGCCCCTCCCTTGTGTTTCACCATCCTATTTCCCTTCCGGTCACTCTGTTACATACCAGACCACCAGCTAGGTGCTCCCAGGTCAGTGACGGGCACCAGAGGGGGCCATAGTGCTTGACAGGGTCACACATGCCCACATGCAGCAGCGATTCAGACAGCGACAGACTGGGAGTGCCATGCAGAGGGGTCTCGGTGTGAGCCAGTGTGTTGTGGGACGGCTTGGTGTAGGGTGGGTATCACAAGATGGGGGACCTCAGGCAGAGCCAAAGTCTCAGGAGTGAACCAGTGCTCTGTGGCAGTGATGAAGTGTGCTCTCGGAGGGCAGGAAAACAGCATGGAGACCAAGTTCAGAGTTTATTAAGCAGCAGAGAGTGGTGGAGGGCAGCAGGTAGAAGGGGCGGTGGGTAGAGAGAAGGATGAAGCCAGTGCCAGAGTGGGTGGTGGGAGTGATGGAGGTTCTCCCTAGGCTGTGCCCAGCCTAGCTGTTCATTGCTGCCAATTCTCGCTCCTCCTGCCTGCCCCTTTCCCATAGAGAGAATGGAAAGAGGGGAGAGATAAGAGGTGGCCACACTGGTGTGGGCTCAGAGGGAGGTGATGTCGTTGAGTGCGTTGTCCAGCTCCTCACTGATGGCCTTGTACTTCATCTTCTGTGCATAGACTTCATCTGGAGTGGCCAAGGTGGGGGGCCAGGTGGGGGTGTGCAGAGAGGGAATGTGGGGAAAGAGGAGAGGAAAGAGAGGTGATGGAAAGAGAAATAGAATCAGAGTGAGGTATACAGTAAGAAAAGTCAGAAAATAGGCCAGACAGCTGTCATGACTCCCTTCTTCCCTTTCTCTTCCCCTGTCTCTTTTGTCTTCCTCTGTACCTCAACTTTTTTTTTTCCCTCAGTGTCTGCTTCTCCCAGAATCCTGCAGGCACTGTGCTCCAGACAGGCAGGTGTGCTTGCTTAAGTAGGACAGGAAGGGAGGGTATATTTGACCAGGAAGGTCTAAAGTCCTAAAGTGGAGATAAACTTAGTACTTGAAAGAAGGCCAAAAGCAAGAGATTTGGGAATCATGAGAGTTAAAGTGTTATCAGAGTGAAAAGGAAAGGCGCCCTTAGGTACAACAACATTGTTGATAATACCAAAGACCACAGAGAGAAAATATCTGGATGTTTGTTTCCACCAAACATAGCTTAAAATATTATCTTCCATTAATGTTGTCACACAATTGCAGACATTAAATTGAGTAACAAGTCAATAAAGAAGTCTCTGTGATGATTCTGTTGTGTTGCACTTGGAGAAAGCATTTGTTAAGTCAGTGCTACACAAAGTGCTGATCTGAAGGCCAGCATTATCGGCATTACCAGGGAGCTGGGTAGAAATACAAATTTACTACCCACACGGCAGTAATTATGCTGGGGTAGAGCCCAGGAAGTTGGGATTTTTTTTTTTTTTTTTTTTTTTAAACCCAGGGCCTCATACTCTCTACCAGTGAGCTATACCCTCTAACCCCCTGGAATCTGTTCTTATAACTCTCAGGTGACTCTCCTGGGTTCTGAGGTCTGAGATGCACTGGAGTTGATGTACTGTGGCCCACATCGATTCCTCAAATTGTGGGAACAGCCACCAGAGTTTGTGGAGTTCAGGGTGCTCCAACTCTAGTTTAGCAGTGGCAGACACTGTGGGATGTGAAGATAAAGGACGGGCTGACAGTGACAGGGTATGGAGGGGCACCCTTTTTACCTTCCAGGTCATCAATGGTTTTCTCCAACTTTGCCACAGATCTTTCGGCAAACTCTGCTCGAGTCTCAGCCTGGGAATAAAAGTGGGTTGGGAGACGTAACAAGGAATTAGGCCCACCCAGAGAACCTCAGTGAAGTCACCTTCCCTTCCATCCTGACCTCCCAACTCCCTGTCACAGTCCGGTGGGGACAAGGGTGGCTTGAGGGGAGACTGGGAACTGGAAGAGAGCTCTCACCTCCTTCAGCTTCTCCTCTAGCAGCTTGATTTCCTCTTCATATTTGTCCTCTTTGGTGGAATACTTTTAGGGACATACACACACCATCAGTAAATTCCTTGCTTGAATCTTTCATTTCTCCACTGAGTCCCTCAAACCCCTTCTGATCCTGCCTCCCTGGAGCGCCCCGCCCTCCCTGCCTGGCCCTCGCCTCCCTCCCCTGCAGGCCCCATCCTCACTGCCCTTCTACCCCCTCTACCTTGTCTGCTTGGGCCTCCAGGGATTTCAAGTTGTTGGTAACAATTTTCAGCTCCTCCTCTAGGTCCCCACATTTACTGCAGGGGTGTGTGGCAGGGTGGGGTGTGAGGACACAGTGAGGAGAGACAGTGGGGATGGCACAGTGGGGGAGGGGTGGAGGAGAGAAGAGAAGAGCAAAGTGATAAGCGTGACAGCAGGCGGAGTTCAAAAGCCCCAGGCCCTTCCCGACCCCTGGCAGCTGACAGAGAACAGCCTGAGATGCTGAAATTGAGGGGGAAGGTGAGCTGAGAGAAGGCACCATTGCCCAGAAAGGTCCAGAGAGGTTACTACCTCCTCCTCTGAGGCCATCAGGGACTTGAGGGCCTGGTCCATGGTTCGAAGTTCCTCCTCCAGCTGCCTGGCTCGGCTGGGGGCAGCGGGCAGAGGTCAGATAGATAGGACCTGTCCCTGTAGCCATAGGCCTTGGAAACTGCCTTCCCTCATGCAAGCCACCTCCAGCTGCTGGCTGAGTTCCACTGGCCACCCCAGAGTATCCTTACCTCTCAGCTACCTCAGCCCTCTCTTCTGAGCGCTCCAGCTCTCCCTCTAGGATCACGAGCTTCCTGGCCACCTGGGAGGAAGTGGGCGAGAGATCAGTGGTGACTGACAGTGTGAGGCTTGGGAGTGGGAAGGGAGTGAGATAGGGCTGTCACCTCCTCATATTTGCGGTCTGAGTCCTCAGCAATGTGCTTGGCCTCCTTTAGCTGCATCTCTTGCAGCTCCATCTTTTCCTCATCCTTCATGGCCCTGTTCTCAATAACCTTCATTCCTCTGAGAGGCAGAAAGAGGGATGAGTATGATGAGGTCACCACAGCAGAGACAAGCTCCCTCCCCACACCACTGGCCATTCCTTCCCCTGGTCCCCTGCTCACCTCTCGCTCTCATCAGCTGCCTTCTCGGCCTCCTCCAGCTTTTGCAGGGCTGTAGCAAGGCGCTCCTGGGCACGGTCCAGCTCTTCCTCTACCAGCTGAATGCGGCGGTTCAGGGAGGCTACATCTGCCTCAGCCTGTGGGCCAGAGGTCAGAGGTGAAAAAGACTTTGTCTGGCTTGGATGAGGAAAAGGGGCTTCAGAGAATGGCTAAGATTCTTCCAAGAACCTAGGTGTCCTGGCTTTTAGATATTCAATCTGTTTTTTCTTTCAACTAACCGTCTTGTGCTTAGATTCTGTGCTCTAGTCAAGCACCTGCATTTCTTCACAAGCTCCGCCTCCCTGGTGCCGGACCCCTTCTGGCACTATGCATGGTTAGTCTCCCAATGGCTGCCCCTTTATCCCCTTCGGGATGCTGAGAATAGGTCTGAGGTAGCCCTGATTCTCCATAGTAGAGCCTGGTCCAGGTAAGGGGCTGGGGAAGAAAGAATCAGGTCAACCAGACTCCACTGTGGCTAAGAATAGCCAATCACAACATCAAGCTCAGTGATGTCACCAGCTGCCAGGGACTCCCAGCAAGGGACCCACGAGGCAAGCCAGGGTTGCTCATAGGAGACAGCCTAGGCCAGTGAGGTGAACTTTTTAGAGACTGAGTGCCCAAACTGCAACCAAAAACCCACTTATTTATCACAAAGTGCCAACACAGCAATTAAACCTGAATACTGAAGTTTTAGTTTAGGAAAAACAACTTACACGCTTGACTCGAGTGCCAACAGAGGGCGCTCTGCATGGCCGCCGCTGCATGTCTGTCATAGGTTCACCACCCCTGGCCTAGGCTGTAGCAAGGGGCTCCCTCCCAAGGCCAGCAGACAGCTGGAGGACAGGGTGAGTGAGTGATACTCAGCCCTTTGTCTTACGCTATGGGAGCAAAATCTCGAGGTTTTGAAGAGCGTCCACAAAAACTGAGGATATGGAAAAAGAGCTAAAAATGGGCTACTCATAAAGGAAAAGAGCAAAATGGGGCCTCCTAAAAGAAAATGAGAGCAGAGATAAGGTTTGGTGTTAAGAGTCAGAGTTGCCTTGAGCTACGGTTCAGTCACTCAGTGCTTGCGTAATTTTGGCATATCAGGCTCCTTAAGCTTTAGTTTCCTTCTTTCTAAATTTTGAGTTAATAATCATAATTCATAGGACTGTTCAAAGACAATTCAGTGCTTCTAATAATCAACAGAGCCATCTGAGAGGCTCATAAAACTAAACAGATTGTTTAGCGCCATACTAAATCCACTGAAGTGAGATCGCCAGTGTAAGGGCATGGGAATCTTACTTTTTTTTCAAATCTCCTGAACAATTTTGATGATACGCCAAGTTTGGGAAATAGCAAAATATTGTTTTTGGTTTTTTTTCCTGGTACCGGGGATTGAACTCACGAAATTGCGCTGGCCAGGCAGGCGCTTATGCCACTGAGCTAAATCCCCAGCCCTAGCAAAATATTTTGAAGGAAACGCTGGGACACAGAGGCCACTTGATAAATGTTAGAATATCCCTGACTCTCTCTCAAAGACAAAGACAGAGATCCCCACAGAGATTTAAGACTGGAAAGAAAAAAGGACTAGCGGAGGGGAAAGAATGAGTGAAGAATGAGGAGCTGGGTGGTCACGCTAGGGCAGAGGAAGAGAAGGCAGAACGTGGGTGACACTGCACAGCAGGAGAAACACAGTTCCATATATAGAAAGTGAATTACAGCTTGTCCTCCAGGTGCTGAAGGCACCTGGAGCTTGGCCACCTAGAATGGCAAGAGCCCATCATGGGCACTAGGCCCAATGACTCAGTGTGGAAAGATTCTGTGGATAACACTGTGTTGAGAAGAACAACTCTGGGACACATTGGAGGACTACTTTAGAAAGATAAGACTCCTTAAAAGGAAAACTGTCTTCAGGGTGGTCATACAGACAAATGCCTACAAAGTTTGGGGAAGTCCTGGGGTCCTCATCATGGGACTGACATTTGCCATTTCCTGTTCTTCAAGCTCTTTGAAGCTACGGATCCTGGTTGCTCTTTAAGCACAGGATAGTACTACTGTACACACTGGACAAAAGGGAAGCAAGAGAGGAGAAACTGAGGTAAGTTAACTGCTCAAGGTCACACAATAAGTTTAGGCAGCTTTTCCAGCTCTGTCCCTAGCCCGTAAGCCCCGACCCAGCTCCTTGGGTTTCCAGTCCTGCCTCCAGCTGCACTGGGCCTTGGTTATTTATAGAGTGTCAGATGCCCAGGGTCTCTTTGCTGGCAGCTGCAGGTCAGTTCCCTCCCAAGTGCCAGGGCTGGTAGAGAACCAAAATTTGAGGTCAAAGAAGCCCAACCCTCAGGGGTTAAGGAACCTGGAGAATGGTCAACACGAACAAGGATGCCATCTCTGAGTTTCAGACCATGCTTTACGTGAATCCTCACATACATTCTTACCACATGACCATCTTAAATGTTAAAAAAAAAGTCCTGGGTGGAAGGCAGAGAATAGTGAAAGCACCATGTCCAAAGTCATAAGGACAGTCTCCTACTATCTGCTGGGGGCTGGGAATGGCAAGAAGTAAAGAAATCTGGTTAGGGTGTGGGGCAAGGAGAGAAATCTGAGAGTAAGCAGATCCTGCCATGTTGGGAACCATTGAAGCTGGAAATTGACTTAGGGCATGACCTAGACAAGATCATTCCAAGAACAAAGACAGCCTAGGGCAAGTCATGTAAAGATGCTACTTCAACCTAGAGAATGCCTTGCCCCAAGGCAGTCTGAGCCGTGGGTTACAAGGACAACAGGGTGTCATATGACATTAGGTTGCTAAAAGGTATAAACAAACGCCACTACATTGAGGGGTAGTTCCTTTCCTCCCATCAGGAGGATAAGGGCTCCACCTGACTCCAGCTTTCTCTCTATATTTTCTTAAGCCTCTCGTGGTCCTTCACCCCAAGAACCTCAGGAGCTGCATGGGTCGCGGCACTGCCAAGGTGGTTACTTTGGCATTTGTGGCCCTGTCCCTCTGCCCTGTGGCCTGGAGGCTGACAGCTTAATGAGGGTAAATAAGGAGCAGGGAGAATCTGAGCTGTGGCCACAGGGCACGGCAGGGCTGCTGAAGCCAGAGGTCAAGGCCAGGGAATTTCTAATGGCCCCTTAGGGGAATAACTCAAGTCAAGGCCCCAAGTTTGGATCAGTCTCCTTCCTTCTGCCCACTAGCACCTCACCCTTCCCCCTCCCCACCAGTGGCTGTAGTCTCCAGGGAGGATTGAGATAGATGGTAAATTCTCACCCCCACCCCCACAATGACTCACTGCTTGATCACTGTACATTCTAAGAGCTGGAACCAAGTGGAATTACTAGGCTAAATCCTGGGGGGAAGTGGTAGGTGGTTTTGATTTACCCACAGTCTCGGATTATTTGTGTCAACTAGCCCTGGCCAGGGTTAAGGAGAGGAAACCATTTGTGTCCTGCTGCTGCAGAGATCTAAGACCCCTTGTCCCTTCATCCCTATGGGGCCTAGGGCCCCTCCCCAGTGCACTAACACCTCCCAAGCCCCCCAAGTCCACACTCACATCGGTGGCCTTCTTTTCAGCCTGCTCCAGTTTCTCCTGGGCATCCTTCACTGCTTCAGAATATTTTTCCACCTCATCCTCAGTCCCCTTCAGCTTCTTCTGGAGGCCCTGCTGCTCTTCCTCCAGCTGGGGGAGAGGGGAGGAAGGCACAGTTCAGTGAGGGGTGTTGTGGGGAGCGAGCAAGGTACAGTGTGAAGGTCAAGCCCCAGGGCCAGGATCCAGCATTGCTCTGCAAGGGCAGGAATGGAAATTCGGCCACCTGGGCTCCCCAGGCTGGGGTGGCTGAGATGAAGTGTGCATCCTTGCTAGGCCCCTGAGGGTCTGGTTAAAGCACAGCCCCCACACTGGATGGGAAAGAGCTTCAGAGAGCACATATGAAGTTGGGGAGCCCAGTGGAAGGGCCCACCCCACCTTGGGGGAGGGGAAGGGAGGCTGCACTGGGCTCTGGGCCCCCACCTGCTTGCAGCGGTCCTCAGCTTGCTTCTTGTCAGCTTCGGCCTGCTCGGCGCGGTCGATGGCATTCTCCTTGTCCAGCTTCAGCATCTGCATCTTCTTCTTGATGGCGTCCATGGCTGCGGTGGGGGCGGGCCGGCCGGTGGGAGGTGAGGTGAGGACGGGGCGCTTGGGCTGACTGCGTAGACTGGAGCACGGGTCCCGCTTGAGAAGGACCTGGCGGCTCTGGGATGTCCCAGCCGCTCGGACGCCTAAAAGGCTAGGAGGGACCAGGCGTGGCTGGCGATCAGGACCCTCCCCCACCGCGGCCCAAACCTTGTAGGGGCAGAAGGACAGCCCGGCCGGGGGCGCGGCCACCCCCGCGCCCACCCCTTGGGCCCGCCCCTGCTTCCCCGTCGCCCTCTCCGCCGGCCGTCGGAGGGAAAACGTCTCCCCGCTGTCTGTGGAAGCCTTGGCCCTGCGTGGGGGAGGGGACCCTGGGGCTGGGGGCTCCGCGCTTCCTCTGAGTGACAGCAAGGCCCTGTAGCAGCTGCAGCTGGGGCTCCTGGGGCTATTTCGGGGCGTGAGCTCACGGCAGCTGCCCGGGCGCAAGGACCCGCGTGCCTCCCCCCTTCAGCTGTGGCAGCCGCTGCCCCTAATTTAGAAGTTTCCTGTAAATCCCCCCCCCCGGATTAAATGTCTCTAGGGAGGCGGTGCGCCTGTGCGCCTCGAGTGACTCAGTTTACCTCCTGCCCCAGACTGCAGGTTTGCATTACTGACATACTGACTGTGGTAGCAGAGCTTAGGGAAACTGAGGCAGAAGGTGGGGCAGAAGTCCCAATTGCAGAAGCGGAGCGTGGGTCCCGCCCCCTCCCCAGGAGCCGGGGCTCCTCTGCCAGCGCCTGGCTTTACCGGCCGCAGCTCTTCGCCCGCCCGCCCCGCCCCCCACGTGTCCCGCATAGTTTCCACGCGGCCGCGGCGGGGACAGGGCGCCCGCCCCGCCCCTGCCACCCGGGACGCGTCCCTTCCGCCCCGGCTCCGCTCCCCCCCGCCCCCCGCTCCCTCTCCCAGCGGACTCCACTCTCTTCCCTAGCGGGCCAATTTTACGCCGAAATTTCTTTTCTGCCCTTTTTTGGGATGTTTCCCCGTGGGAAGGCGGGGCTGGGCTGGGGAGGAGGAGGCGAAGCGCGGGGGAGAGGGATGGGGCCGCCGGGCGTCTGCGAGGTGGGGGCAGAAACCCGCTCCGACTCGGGCTGTGAAGCCGGAGCGGGGTGGGGGCGCCAGGCTGTTTGTTTTCAAGTCTTTCCCCGGTGGGGTGGAGCTTGTGGGGGGAGGAGGTGGAAAGGCGCCCCCTGAGGCTGGCAGGGCTGGCGGGTGGCCTGCTCCCGGGCGCAGAGGGGCCGAGGCCTGCGGGTTGCTGGCGGGCTGGGGCGGTGGGGAGCCGGGGCCGCGGGCAGGGGGCTTAGTAATGTCTTCGGGTCTGCTTCGCTATTTACTAACTACAGTGTTCGCTCCAGGGTCCTCCTTGAATGATAAATGTGCCTCACTGGTTCAGCAGCCTCCCTAGATCCGGGGGGTGAGTGGAGGTGGGTTAAGGCTCTTTCCTGTAGTTCGGTTTCCTCGACCGTCCGCTTATCCTAGACTTCTAGGACCCACAAATTAATCCCACAAACTACTGGAAGTGGGCTCTGGGCTTGATTTGCATGCACAGCTCCATCAAGTGCCCTGACTCTTTTGTTTTGCTCCTGGTTCCCCAATTCATGTATTCATTTAACTTGTTTTCTTTCTTTCTTTTTTTTTTTTTTTTTTGGTACCGGGGATCAAACGCACAACCGGGCGCTTGCCAGGCAGGCGCTTACGCCACTGAACTAAATCCCCGGCCCGATTTGAATTTTTTTTTTTTGCGGCACCAGGGATCGAACTCACAGCCTGAGCCAAACTCCCAGCCCTGGTTTTTTTGAGGCAGGGTCGCACTATGTAGCTCAGGCAGGCCTTGTGCTCGCGCTGTAGCCCAAGCCGGCCTCGAACTCACAACGCTCCGCCTACCTCAGCCTCCCGAGTGCTGGGATTAAAGGCGTGCACCACCACGCCCGGCTCCCGGCCCGATTTTTTGAGGCAGAGTCTCACTATGCAGTTCAGGCTGGCCTTAAACTCACTTTGTAGTCTAGGCTGGTCTTGAACTCACAGTGATCCTCCTGCCTCAGCCTCCTGAGTGCTGGGATTAAAGATGTGCGCCACCATGCCCAGCTCTTTGAGGATTTTAAAAATCCACATTTCTTTTTTTTTTTTCTTCTGAGACAGGGTCTCACTTTGTGGGGCAGGCTGGCCTCAAAGTCCGGTGATCCACCTGCTTCAGCCTCCTGGGTGCTGTGATTACAGATGTGTGCCATCAGGCCCGGCTCACATGTCTTTTTTTGGGGGGGTCCTGGGTATCGAACTCACAACCTTGTGCCTGTCAGGCAGGTGCTTACACCACTGAGCTAAATCCCTGTCCCCAGCTCACATGTCTTAATATGGTAAAGAAAATCGTTGGGGGCCCCTACCTACTTCCCTTACTTTCATCTTCTTTGATTCTAAACTGCACCCCCATATTCAGACTTGTATCTCATGGTACATTCATATTGAACTACATATATTTTTTCTTCTGTTCCTGCTCCCTAAAATGCCCTTCCCCTAGGTTGATGCTTGGCATCCTCTAAGACTTAGATCAAGTGTCTGCTTTTCTGGGAACCCTTCCCTGGCCACTTCCTCACAGTCCAATAGATGCTTATTCTTGGGGAGGTCCCTGGGATCTCATTGTAGTTCAAGGTTGAGCTTCTTGTGCCTGTTTGTCCCTGGGGAATTAGCATTTTCAATTATGAATCCCCAGTCCCTAGCACAGTAGCAGGCATAAAGTGGCACTTGGTAAACATTTGGCAGATGAGGTTTTTACATACCAGTTTCCAGTGCACAAATAAACTTAACGCAGTGGGGGCTTAGAGCAACTCATGGTGTAGTAATGCAGGTCTCAGACTTTTTAGTCTAAGAAACCTGTACACTCTTAAAAATTATTGAAGACTCCGAACAGCTTTTTTTGGGCGGGGGAGGGAAGGGTTTTACTATGTAATTTAGGCTGGCCTTGAACTCATTATGTTGCTCAGGTTGGTGCGAAACTTCGGTGAGCCTCCTGCCTCAACCTCTGAGAGCTGTGTGCCACCACACCCTGCAGCTCTTGTTAAAGTGGGTTATATCTATCAATAGTTATATTAAAATGGAAACAGAAATTTAAAAAATATTAATTGAAGCCGAGTGTGGTGTCACATGCCTGTAATCCCAGCATTTGGCAGGCTGAGGTAGGAGAATTGTTGCAAATTCAAGATCAGCCTGAGCTACAAAGTGAGCTCAAGGCCAGCCTGAACTGTATAAAAAGACCCTGTGTCAAAAAAAAAAAAAAAAAAAAAAAAAAAAAAAAAAAAAAAAAAAAAGCAAAATTAAACCCATTACACATTAACTATGTAAAATAAGTAACACTTTAAATTAAAAAATCACTAGTCCGATGTGGTGGAGCGTGCCTTTAATCCCAGCACGCAGAGGCTGAGGCAGAATCACTGTGAGTTCAAGGTCAGCCTAAACTAAAAAACTGTCTCAAAAAACCAAAAAGAGAGCTGGGTGTGGTGGCACATGCCTGTAATCCTAGCACTTGGGAAGCTGAGGCAGGAGGATTGCTGTGTGTTTGAGGCCAGCCTAGGCTACACAGTGAGTTCAAGGCCAGTCTACACTACATAGTGAGACCCTGTCTCAAACCAACTGTTATGGATTACAAACTGGTGGTCAACTTAGCACCAGCTGAAGTTGGTGTTGCGTTAAAGATGTTCCACCTGAAGAAAGTTGCCAGCATAAATAGGGACGTGGGGGAAGAAGAGCCGGGCGTTGTGGGTTCTTCCAAGAGTTGCTGTTGGAGCCGCTGTTTCTCCTGGAGGTGCTTGTCACGCTGGCTTCTCCAATGTGGATTCGGCCATTATCGTCGGAGGACCTCGGGACCTCACTGGTGAGACTGGCTGTGGTTCACATTGCAGGAGTCCTGCTCTTCACATTGTGCATCGCTTCCTGGCTCCGGAGGGGAGCTGTGTGCTGGAGAAGCTTGTCACACTGGGCTTCCTGACCTGTGCTCAACTGTTCTCCATCGTCGGAGGAGTGCGGGACCTCGTCGCCGTTGGGGATGGCTGTGGTGCTCTTCAGGGCAGCCCCGCTTCTTCTTTTGAGCGTGACTTCTCGGCTCCTACGTAGAACCCTCAACCCACTGCACAGCTCCTTCACCCTGCTGGCATAGACTTTCTGGTTCCACCGC
>RJWM01032704.1:0-21247 GCA_004363535.1 Dasyprocta punctata | reverse complement strand
AAAAAAAAAAAAAAAAAACCTCAGCCCCTAGTAATGCAGCTTGATGATGTCCTAGAAGACCCCTCCTTCCCACCCAGGCAGCTCCACCCTTTCTGATTGGCCCAATTCTTGTTCCTTCTGACTGCGGCGAATTCTTGGGAGAGCTCGCCTTCCCTACCACTTCTACTGCTTTAGTCTTAAGGGTCCACATTCACCTCATCCCAAGTACATTCAATCATCCCCTGTATTAGGGGTCTTTGCAATAAGCAGACATACGTTGCCCTGTTACCGAAATCTGGATCTCCAAGATCCACGCTGAACAAACCTTGCTTAGGTTTCCTCGGTGGTTTATAGCCATTGGAACCTAACTGCCCTGTGATGACCAGTGGTTGAAGCGGTGTTCAATGATGTCTGCTCTAATTCTTGGCTGGGCGAGAGAGGCGGTGAGCCTGGGTGGTTCAAGGGTCATTTATTTTCTCCCGCAGCTGGACATTTCTGTGCCAATGCTGTTTCGTATGTGAAAATCACATTTTGCATTTTTTGCAACTGAGTACGTTAACAGTCAGTTTAGAATAATTACAGGAGAATCTGCTGAAGCTGTTCATCTTTATATTCCCTGTTCCTAGCACTTTGCTTGGTCCACAGGAAACACTGCATAAAGATGTGCCTGCAGGTTGAAGTAATAAATCCATGGTAGAGCACAATTTTTGGACAGCACCACCGCCAGGGTCGGATAGGGGAGAAAAGGGAGAATCCAATAGTTCCTTGAAAGCACTGAAAGTTCAAGGCCGTTTTCTGGGTATTCACCCAGAAAATTAGGACATTAAGGTAAAATGGATGTACAACTGTGTCTAGCTTGCACCCCCTGTTTTCCATATGTGCCATGTATAGTGGTGTAGGTCTACACAAATCAGAAATAGCTCCCTGCATAGATATCTCAAGTCTTACTTTCAAGCTTTATCTCATTTTACGCCTTCACTATGCACCTTTGGCTCTTTGTGTTAATTTGAGAGTTTCGTCTGTTAGATAATTTTTTAAAACAGAAACACACATTCATTCAACAGGGAAAATATTCATTAAGTACTTCACAATGTATCAGACATTAAATATAATAAACATCAGTGTTTCCACCAGTGAGACTTCAGTGTTGCTACTATTTAGGTGTTACTGACTTTACCCTTTTTTAAAGGAATGAAAATATTACAGAAAAAAATGAGGTTTCTTCAACTCTCATCCTGTTTCCATCACACATTTCCACTTTGCCAGGGGTAGTCCCATCCTGAATCTGATGTGGATAGCCCTCCAGCCCCTTTCTGTCATCATGAATCTATGTGATTTCTGTTTCCAGGAACAATTTGAGCATTGTTAGAACAAACATCCCGGGTCAAAGACCAATTTCCCCAAATCACGTGGGGTTGACAGGAAGCTCCAGACTATTTTCCTTCCTAGTTCAAACCTATTTGTCCTGAATCCATCAGAACTCATGTAATGATGTTCATCTCCATTTGTGCCTGTCACAAGAACCTCAAGACCCAAAGCTGTCTCTCAACTCCTGCATACTGACCTCCATAAGGATGTGTCCACATTCCTTTTTTACTTCAATTCTATTACCTCTCCCGACTACTAAAACACAGTGCACCTTCAGTAACTCTCCATATACTTAGCCTCATCTGAATGATCCCTCTGTTGGTTCAACTTAACAGAAACCAGGCTCTTCTGTGTCCACTGAAGAGACCAGATGATTTTTCTCTCCCACTACCAATGTACAACAAAAACTAAAGCTCAAACAAGTGATCTCCTTTCTTCTCCTTCCTGCCTTTTTACAAGGGTTCTTGAACCCAGGGAAGCACCATCTCTAGACAAACTGATGAAAAAGCAGATGATACTGAGGCACAATTGTTAAGAGAGGATTAATGAGTCACCATGGTAGGTAATTTAGGTTGACCAGTTTATTGCTTTTAACAATAAGGCAACAAGCCGGGCGTGGTGGCGCACACCTTTAATCCCAGCACTCGGGAGGCTGAGGTAGGTGGAGCGTTGTGAGTTCGAGGCCGGCTTGGGCTACAACGCGAGCGCAAGGCTGGCCTGAGCTACATAGTGCGACCCTGCCTCAAAATACCAGGGCCGGGAGTTTGGCTCAGCGGCTTAAGCGCCTGCCCTGGGAGGCATGAGGCTGTGAGTTCGATCCCCGGTGCCACAAAAAAAATAAAATAAAATAAATAAAAAAAAAAATATATATATATATATATACACAGAGAGAGAGAGAGAGGTGTTATGTATACTTTTGTTGCCAACAAACACCACAGGTACAGAACTATTCAACTATTTGAATGACTACATATCAGAAAACCTGAATTGGTCATTTGTCAGTATATGCATGGACAGAATAGGTGCCACAACTGGATGGCTTTCTGGCTTCAATACTGTGGTCCAGAAGTTTGCTTCTGAATGTAATCCTGTGCACTGTCATTCATAAAAAATGCTGGTGAGCCAAAAAAATATCACCTGAGCTTAACAATGTTTTGCAGAATGTGATTAAAATTATCAATTACATTAAACAAATGACCTTAACTCATGTCTGTTCATGCAGCTCTGTGAGGAGATGCATGCAAAGCACACACATCTTCTCTTATACACATAAGTGAGATGACTTTCTAAAGTGGATCACTGGCCAGAGTTTTTGAATTATGAGAGCTGACCAGAGATTTCTTTTAGAAAAACAGTCATCACTGGCAACACGTGTCAGTCACACCAAATGGGTCAGAAAACTTACTTATTCCTGTGATATAATTCTTATAAAGCATTGGTATAGAACCTGGTACAGAGTATGCACTCAGTGAATATAAGTATTATGAATTGTGCCTTTATGTCATCCATCCATCTGATTCTCCAGTCAATTAATACAATTTTTTATTTACACTTGTGTAATAGATTTATTAGGTATCATAAAACATAAAAGGTCAACAAGACACTATCTTTGTACCAATGTCATATCAAATATAAGATAAAACATATGTAGGACCAGGGATATATCTCAGCAGTAGAGTGCCTTCCTAGCATGCACAAGGACCTGGGCTCCATTTTTCTCACTGCAACACGCACACTTGCACACACAGACACACACACACACAAAAGAGCTAAAGACACAGGGTAGATTGAAAAACTTGAATTCTTCCTTTGGCTTTACGTAGCAGAGTAAGCTGTACCTCATGATGACAAGGACTGTTTCCAAGTCTAAAATTATGATTTTATGACTGTAAGTTCTATAGTCTACATAGAAGATCCCAAAAACTCCACCAAAAGACTTATAGGTTTAATAACCAAATTCAGTAGTGTAGCTGGATATAAAATTGACCCTCAAAAATCAATAGCATTCCTGTATGCAGTCAACAAACACAGAGAGAGTAATTAGGGAAATCAAGCCCTTTACAGTAGCATCTAAAAAATGAAATACTTAGGAACCAATCTAACAAAGGAAGTAAAAGATCTATGCATTGAAAATTACAGTACTCTGAAAAAGGAGATCAAAAAGGATATCAGAAAATGAAAAGTTATCCTCTGCTTATGGATGGGAAGAACCAACATTGTGAAAATGGCCCTACTTCCAAAACTACTATACAGATTTCAAGCAGTCCCAATCAAGACACCATTGGCATACCTCACAGAACTAGAGAAAACATTCCTAAACTTCATTTGAAACCAGAAGAGACCTGGAGTAGCAAAACCAGTCCTGGGCAACAGAAGCAAGGCAGGGGACATCACAATCTCTGACCTAAAATTATACTACAAAACTACTGTAATAAAATCAGCATGGTACTGGCAGAAAAAGACCTGATGATCACTGAAACAAAATACAAGGTGCAGATGCAACTCCAAATATACTCAGCCATCTTATCTTTGACAAAGGAGCCAAACATGTTCACTGGAAAAAAGATAGTCTATTTAATAAATGGTGCTGGGAAAAACTGGCTCTCCACAAGCCAAAGACTTAAACTAGACCCATGCTTATCACCATGCACTAAACTAAAGTCAAAATGGCTCAAAGATCTAAATATTAGAACAAAAACACTAAATCTACTGGAAGAGAAAATGGGTAGAAATCTTGAAAACATAGGTGTAAGCAGAGACTTCATGAAGAAAACTCAGACCACAAGAGAAATACTACAATGAATCAACAAATGGGATCTCACCCTATTAAAAAGATTTTGGACAACAAAATAAATCACCAACATAGTGAAAAGGCAATGTACAGAATGGGAAAAAATTATAGCCAGTTGTCCTTCAGGTATAGGATTTATATCTAGAGCATATAAAAAATTGAAAAAAGATCAAGCACCTCAAATTCAAAGACCCAGTCCATAAATGGGGCATCTGAGATGAACACACACTTCTCAGATGAAGAAATATGAATGGCAAATAAATATACGAAAAAATGTTCAACATCATTGGTCATTCAAGAGGTGCAAATTAAAACAAAACTGATATTCCATCTCACTCCAGAAAGAATGGCTACTATGAAGAAATGAACCAATAGCAAATGCTGGTGGGGCTATTGCGGGGAAAGGAACCCTTCTCCACTGCTGGTGGGAGTGTAGACTGCTACAACCACTGTGGAAATCAGTGTGGAGATTCCTCAAAAAACTAGGATTAGAGGTTCCATTCGACCCAGCTATTCCCCTTCTGGGTATATTACAAGAAAAATTAAAAACATCACACCACAATGATATATGTGCACCCATGTTTACAGCAGCACAATCTGTAATAACTAAATGTTGGAAACAACCCAAATATTCATTAACTGAGGAGTGGATAAAAAAGATGTGTTTTTTTATATACAATGGAGTACTACTCAGCTGGAACAAAGGATAGATTTGGACTTTTATAGGTAAATGTATGCAATTTAAAACCATATTCATGAGCAAAATAAATCAGACCCAGATGTGTAAACACTGTATTGTCTCACTTGTGTGAAAAACTGAATGAGTAAATAAGATCCAAAATGTATAATAGATATTGTGAAATGGGAAGAAACTGTTCAAAACAAAAGAGAAACTGATGCAAGAAAGAGGAAAGGAAAGAAAAGGAAAAAAATATAGATATATATATATACACAAAGTAGTTAAGATAGTAATACAATGAATATACTGCTGAATGTATTAGTTATTGAGAAAGATCGGTTAATATGATTAGATCAATTTTACATGTCTATATCTGTTAATGTAAACAATCGTGTTGAAGGTAAGGATACGCAATATTGCAACCACTGTCAAGTTCCTATCATCTTGTTTTGTAAACCTATAATGTTACTGTTGTGGATTTGCTGTTGTCATTTGTTTGTCTCTTTTGCTTTTTGTCTCTCTTATATGTGTCTTTCTTCTCTTAAGTAAAAAAATAAAAAAAAATTTTTTAAAGATAGCAATACAACTAGTTTCTCTTAGTTCATTGAAAAGAAAGTTTTAGGCTAATATTATTTGGACAATATTTCATGCTTGTATCTTGAACTCTGAGTAACTACTATAAAGGTAACACTATGCAGTGTATTAATTATTGTTACTCTCTGTTACCCTGATTTGAAACTCTGGGGTTTTTTTTTTCTATTTTTATTTTCTTCTCTTTAAAATTAAAAAGAAAAAGATTAATAAGTGCTGCGGTAAAATGGAAAGGAGGGAAAACTAATCGCACCTGGAAGAGTCAAAGAAAATTGCATATAGAAAATAACATTTAAGGGACTGGGGGTTTAGCTCAGTGGCACAAGAATCTGCTTGGCAAGCACAAGGTCATGAGTTTGATCCCCAGTACCAAAACAAACAAACAAACAAACAAGCAAACAAGCAAAAACATTTAATTTGGTTTGTAAAGGATGCATAGAATTTGGTTAGGAAAGCAATGAGTGCAAAGGAATTCCAGGAAGAAGTAGAAATAAGAAGGATGGTAAGTGTAGGGCACACTCAGGAAATACCCAGTAGTCTTTTGTGGTTGAAGAATTGGGATTCATGATGTTTAGGTAAGGAAAAATGGGTGGAAAGGTAACCTCATTTCAGATTATGGAGAAACTTGAATGATATGCTGCATGATTAACATTTTATATTGCAAGCTATTCCAATTGGAAGGTGTAAAGCAGGCCCACTAAAAAGTTCTAGCAGTTTTTCAGGTACAAAATAAATAGGTACTGAGTAATGCCTGTTGGTCCAATAATAGAAACAAAAGGACAAGTATCTTTTACTTCTTTTCAATATATACTATTTTGTACATATTATTGAACAATTTTTAATTGAACATTTTTGGAGAATAGGATCCATTTATTCTACAAATATTTATTGAACATTTATGTGTAAGACAGCCTAGGCACAGGAACTAGAGTAGTGAATGCGGGAATCCATTCCCTGTTATGTTAGGATACTTGGGCTGGTATACCAGAAAAGGATAAAAGTGGAAGTGTAAAAACTAGGAACAGGTTGATAGAGGAAATAATATGTTCAGTCTTTACAGATTAAGTTTGAAATACCTACATCCCAGTGAAAATTTCGAGTAGTCTGTTGGATGCAGATGTGTTGGGCTTTTTGTACTCTATCTCACAGTTCTCCATTATCATAATGTATTTAAGATTTGTTATTTATTTTTTAAAAGCCTAATGAATTACTACCATCTTTATGATATAATATATTTTATTATGTCAATCAATGTATATAATGTACATGTTAACATAAGGGATGAATGCAAATGAATCAGTTTCTTAGGAAATGTGTATTTTTCTCTTGAAACAAAACAAAAAATCATTATCTATAAGAAACTCATTATGATTGTATTCATGATAATCCTCTTTACTGTCAGTAACTTATAAAAAATTAAAGAACAGATCATTAAGCACTATGAGGAATATTACAAAAGTTTGAGAAATTTAGAATTATAATTTCAACCATTATTTTTGTTTACATTAAAGATCAATAGTTATTTGGATGAAATTAAAATCTATCAGCATTTTTGTATAAAATAAAATCTCTATTCTTGTAGCTACTGATACAAATAGTTAAGAAACTCTTGAGGAATAAAAATGAGGTGGGAAGAATTTTTCTATTACCTATCAAGACTTATTCCAAAGCTACAGTAATAAGGCAATGCCATATTGGCACAAAGTTGAATAAATACACCTTTGGAATAAAAAAGTGGGCCATAAATAATCCAATGAATATATTAATACTTTTATTTGACAGATTTGTCTTTATAAATGGGGAGGGAAAAACTTTTCAACAAACGACACTGGGACAATTGGATATTTATTTTAAGAATGAGTTTGAATTTCTCACATTCTGCACAAAAAAATCAGGAATATTAAAGACCTAAATGCAAAGACAAAACTATAAATATTTAAATATTAAAATCCGATAATACTCTCATGTTGAAGTAAAGCAGGATTTCTTTGGGAAAAAAAAGATCAAATAAAGCGCTTACCATAAAGAAAAAGATTGATAACTTTGACTACATTATCATCATAAATTCTGCTTACTAAAAGAAATCATCAATAAAATGAAAAAATAAATGACCAAGTGGGGAAAAATATGCCGCAAAAGACAAAAGACTAAAGTGACAAGAAACCCCACAACTTAATTTGAAAAACTCATCGACCCACCAAGCAAAAAACGAAAAATGTCTTGAACAAATACTTCATCAGATAGGAAATCCAAATGTCCACCAAACTTATGAAAAGTTGATCAATGTCAGTAGTAATCAGGAAAATCCAAGCAATGCCATTTTAGGCAAAAATAGCTACTGAATAGGCAAAAATTGTCTAGTAATACCAAGTATTTGCCAGCAGGTGGAGCAATGGGTCTTGTTGGACATAAAAGTTAAGGGTGTAAATTAGTACATAGCATTAGGAAGATATGCATCGTCAACTTAAAGTGAAATTGACAATACTGCATAAACCAGTAGCTCCATTCTTATGAAAATACCCCAGAGACACCCATGGTATATACAATACTATGAATATTCAGGGCTGCACTGTTTTGTTATGGTCAAAACCTGGAAGCAAGAATTCTCCTCAAAGTTATCATGGATAAATTGTATTTTCATACAGTGGTGTGCTGCCCAACATTAAAAATGCACCAGATATAGTTATCTCAACAACTTGAATGAATTTCACAATGTGGAGTGAGAACAAACCAGTCACAATTTCAAGTTTATAAAGTATAGAAGGTTCAAATACCAGTTAAACAATGTTGTTTAGATTTGTTAATAAAGAAAATACACCTATAAACGAAAGCAAAAATATGATTGTCACAAAAGTCAGAGCAGGGTTACCGTTAGGGTTAATGTTGATGTTAATTACTAGAAAATGATTACACTCTTAAACTTTACTCAGAAATTTAAATGGAAAATTTTGATAGGTCTATATAATTTGACAATATGGCCGAGGCTTTTATATGGACCAGTTTGTAAAAATTATCTAAATTATAACATGCTTTAGTCCCAAATCTGTTTATAACTGCAAAGCTTTGAGTTTCAACATACAAAATGTAAATTTTATGTATTTATAATGGCAAGTATAAAAGACTTAACATTACCACCAATTTAACTTTAAAATAGTATGCTATTTTAGTTTTCATTTTATATTTTGTAGTAACTGTGTCTGTATTTACATATTTCTTTGTGTTGCCAGGGACCAAATCTTTGTGTATACCAGCCAAGCGTTTGGCCACTGACATCGCCAGCCCTATACTACTATGAGAGAGGTGAAACATGGTTATATACAGGTACCAATCCCTTACAGTGAATATAATCATTATGTACTGAAAACATGTACTAATAAAAGTCAAAAAATAGTTTAAAAAAGAATTTAAGTCTGCAAATACTGAATCTAGAAGCATTAATAATTTATGTATGCAACTCTAGGTACAGGAAAATTATTTTGTATGCGTAGACACAGCGGATGTACATTCAAATAACTGAGCAAATGAAGTAATAATAGGTGAATCTGAGTAAAGGTTATATGGATGTTCTTTATTTATACTTTATACTTGCAATGTTACTATAAGTTCAAAATTATTTTGAAATAATAAATTAAATGAAAAAAGGAATATAGACTGATAATATAAGTGGGAATCAAAGATTGTACTTGGGGATAAAAAGCACCTCTTGAAATAAACTGGAGTTCATTCTCTTCTTTTAAGTTTATAACCCAGAGCCATAAGCTAAATTACAAAGCTTTGTAAACAATATTTTCTTCTGAGAGTTAGCCTTAAAGTATAACTAGTTGCTTTCCTCTTTTTTCTTTCCTTCTGCCAGCTACATTCTATTTCCTTGAATTCGCAAGTATAGTCAACCGCTCAAGTCCTTTCATATTGGTTCCATGATTCGTCATAGATACCAAAATCTGCAAATCCTCAAATCCTTTATAAAATATGCCATACAATATTTGTATATACCTTTACATCTCTAGATTAATTATAATGCTTAATATAAAGTAAGCGTTGGTCTGGGGATTTAGCCCAGTGGCTTAAGCATCTGCCTGGCAAGCATGAGGTCATGAGTTTGATCCCTCATATAAAAAAATAATAATAAAGTAAGTGTTATGTAAACAGTTGCTGTACTGTGTTGTTTAGGGAATAATGACAAGAAAACTTGTACATATTCAGAACGGTATAATTTTTTCCCAGACATTTTCTATCCACAGTTATTTGAATGCAAAGTTACAGAATTCACAAGTGGGGAGGACTGACAGCATTGTCCCAACCCACTAAATCTGCAGATGTCGGAGTTCAACTGTAACTCTTGTGGACAGCTATTTTCTGTTGACCTTGGTGGCAAATGCTCTCTGATAGTAGATGGCCATTTCTGTCTTAATTTCTGTAGCATTCAGTGAGGAATTCTCATTGCTGAATCTCCAGTCAGGTGGTTGATTATAAGGGCATATTTGGTTCAGTAAGGAGGTGCAAGTGAATTATCATGATATCACCGTGGAACTACTAAAATTTACAATGTTGAAATGAATGGACCAACTATGCAATGTGATTCTATTTCTGAAATTTCAGTTCCTAAAGTTGTTCTAAGAGCAAATGGATTATCAATAATACACTCATCAAATGTTCCAATTGAAAGCAATTTTATTATTATTGCTATTATGGCATTATTATTGTTAGCACAAAATTAATGCACTATTAAAAGAAAACAAAACACACTCCCAAAGGCATATGTCTTGCTGATTCATTAACATTATCTTCATGTAGAAGGGACAACACCCTGAGGATACAGACAATATCACAGCTTCATAATCATTTCCAAAATTTGCCAACATTATTGAGCACCTAGGCACAATGGAGGATTTAAAAATACATATAAGAATCCCTGCCTTAAAAAAATTTTTACAGTCTACTAGGAGGTATTAAAGAACATGAGGAACACAATGTCACATGGATCAGTGACACAATGGAATCAGTGGCACGCTGATGCGCTTTTGTAAAGGGAAATGGTAAGAGACTAATGTCACATTCTGTTGGGAAAAATAGAGAAAAGACTTAGAGAAGTTGGATCTGAATTAGACCTTAGGAACCAGAAGAATTTTGGCAGACTGGTCAAAATAAGGAGACCTGCAAGTGAAGAAAATAGTGCAAGTCAAGGTACTGGCATGGGTAAGTTCATGGCATGTTGCAAGAGAGGACAACAGTTCATTTTGGTTGATGTATAGGGGTCCATGAGAGTGGGAGTGGTGTGATAATATGTTAAAAATTATATGGGGACAATATTTTGAATAACTTTGAAAGTCAGTTTAAGATTTCTAATCTTTATGTCACAGTAACTGTATCCACATCAACAAAAATAGACAATCATTTTTGAAGAGATATGGTTATTTCACTTCCAGATTTTTTAGGAAAACTCAGTTTCTCAGCAAGGAAATCATCTTGCCATCAAAAATGTTCCAGCAGATAACACTGAGCAACCTAAAATAAATTTTCCTATTTTTAGATGCGATTAAATGTCATCCTTCAAAGTCTTTATTCTTTGTAACCAGGACCACATTTCTTCTCACTCCCATGTCCAGCCCCACCAGTTCTTGTGACATCCAATAGTGAAACAAGCCAACTTAGGATTTCCAGTCACAGCTGCTCCCCTGAAACTAGGACTACAGTCTGAAGATGTGATAGTGACTGTGGGAGAGACACTGAACAGCATCATGAAAATATAGCTGTCTGAGAAATTTTATAGAAACTTCAGAGTTCAAGAATAGTTCTTTGCAATTGGAGTTTTACTCAGTTTGGCCTGGAAGATGCATGGAGGGGTATAGAAACTCCAAAAACATGAGTAAGGTCATCTTTTTAAGCTTCCTCTTATTAAGGAATCCCTTAAAGGAATGGCATTCAATTTGGGTTACAAGTTATTTCCTGGCTTCCTGGGTCTGAGGCTATTGAAACTGGAGACAGACTGGAGTAACTTTCTCATTCTGACCAAGGAATATTGTTAGGCTTTATTTGTGCCAAACAGGCTGATAGCTGGGAACTTCTCCCATGCAATGATGGTTGACAGATACTAAAGAATACCTGTATTAGGTAACTAAGCCTAAAGAAAGAAACTATATAGCAACTAACCAGTAAAGATTTAGAAGAACCAAGATGGCATGACCACGCTGCCTGCAGCTAATTAGTCTTTGAGCTCTTTCTTAGAGTGAGACTTCCTCTGCAGGAAGTCATGGATAGCAGTAGTGAGCCCCCATGTCACACTGGACCTTAGTATGACCAGAGAACCTCCTCGGTAGATCAGGAGTACCTTTCGACCCCGAGTGTCCCACACATCCTGCACAGAGGCCCACAGGCTTGGCATTCTCTGCCAGCCAATATGGGACTGCATATTGGCAACAAGCACAATCAGAGGATATAGAACTAGGCAAGTGATTGTTCCATTGACACTACCAGATACCAAGGCAGGAACCCAATGGGGCAGGCCTTGCTCTGCCAAGCCATCCTGGATAGGATCCTTGAAAGAGAAATAGAGAGCACTCCCGAGGCTGTTCCTAACAAGGACAGGCCAGAAACCACGATAATAGCCCAGTGACAGCCGCCCCCAAAAACCGTAAGAGTTGAATTCCTTGAGAATGCTGAAGGTGCTGGGGAAGCGAGCTTGTTTGCGGCCATCCTGGAGCACGTTCTGCACTCTTTCAAAGGGGCTCAGTGCCACAGCTTCCACCACACCAGACATGAGTCCTGCAGTCCAGCGGTGTCTCAGGGAGTGTGGCCCAACTGGGGAGAGACAGCACAGCAGACTATCATAAGTCCCAAACAGTAGAGTCCCTTGCAATGTCTTGGAAAGAAGAGGGGGGTAGATTCCCCTGTAGAAGTACTGAGGGCCTTCATGCCAAAGCTGTCTCAGAGCCTCTGACACCGCCACAGCATGGATCTGCTGCCGGAATACAACCTTATAGATGGGAAAAGTCAGAAAAGTAGACATAAAGTTGGAAATGGCCCCAAGGGTGTAGGCCTGAGAGGTCCAGCTTTTTATTCCTGGAGCTTCTGCTTGTGTCCTGTGCTGAAGTTCCTTCTCAGCAGAGTGGTTCTGCTCCCTCATGCTGAAGACAACTGGGTACCGATGGAACAAACTGGCAAGAGGGGGAAAAAGAGGTTAGCCTGATGATTTGCATCTGCTGACAAGTATTGTCACTGCTTGGTTAGAAACAGAGCCCTGAGAAACTCTGGTCGAAGGAAATAAGCAACTCTGTGGGTCACTTTCTGAGAAATGGGCATCTTCTTAAGAATTAAGAATTCATCCATACCTCTTCTAGGTATCTTCTCAAAAGTTAAAAAAACATCGTATTACAGTGATACATGCATATGCATGTTTATAGCCGCACAACTCACAATAGCTGAATCTTAAAAGTAGGCTGTGTGCCTATCAACAGATGATTGGATAAAGAAAATGTGGTATTTACACACAATGGAATACTGTTATAAAAAGTAATAAATGTGGTCATCTATAGAAAAATGGATGCACCTTGAGACCATAATGTTGATAAGTGAAATTAATCAGATACATAAGCATAAATACCATGTTTTCTCTTATGTGAGAAATTCAGGTATAAATAATTTAAAGAGCAAAATAAAAGATAATAGGAAATATGGAGATAGGCATTGAGTAGGTGGGAAAAGGATCTGAGGATGGGGAGGCAATGGGAGGGAGGGGAAGTAAAAAAGATCAAGTTGCCATATGTTTGTGTGTTTGTTTGTTTGTTTTTTGGTACTGGGGATCAAACTCACAACCTCGAGCCTGCTGGCAGGTGCTTATCCCACTGAGCTAAGCCCCAGCCCTATTTTTTGAGGCAGGGTCTCACTATGCAGTTCAGGCTGGTCTTGAACTCACATTATAGCCCAGGCTGGTCTCAAACTCACAAGGATCCTCCTGCCTCACCTTCAAGTTGCCATATGTTTATGTACCAATTTCATATGATTAATGTATTTATTATGTATCACAAACATATACATAAAATGCATTTGTTTAAAAATGCATTTGATTAAAAAACACATTAAACAACCTTAGGCATTGTAGTGCATGCCTGTGATCCCAGCGGTTAGGGAGGCAGGGGTAGGAGGATCACAAGTTGAGTGTCACCTAAGCAAGCATGCAAGCAAGGAAGACCTTGTCGCAAAAAAAAAAAAAAAAAAAAAAAAAAGAGGCAGGGGATGTAGCTCAGTGGTAGAATGCCTCTGGGTTCAGTACCCAGTACGGAAAAAAAATCAACCTTAAAGTAAAGTAAAGGCAGTTAGCTTTTAATAGTCACTGCTACAGTATTTTGCTGACACATAAATATTCCAGTATTCAAAGAAGCACAATTAAAACTCATTAAACCAGAGAAAGAGAACTCCAAAATATATCATATTCAAATTTCACTTCAAATTTTGTAAACTACTAGGCTAGTAAATTCTCTCTCCTTTTCAAAAGATTTTGATTGTTGTTGTTTACAGTGTTAGGAATTGAACCTGGGGCTAGATAAGCACTCTACCACTGAGCTATAACCCCATTCCCCAAAATGTTTTTAAAGGTGCTCAACAGTTGTAGTGCAATACTGTCTCTAGAAATTAGGAATAAATTTGAGAAAGGGTAAATCTTCTCCCTGTTCCCTCTGTAGATTTGTGCTCAAATTGTACCTATCTCATGGCAATGTCCTACCTCCTCCCTCAATTGAGGGCAGGAAAGAGCAGCTACTCATTGCCAGGAAGCTCAGCACTTGGCATTTCCAAGCCTAACCTTCTAGGCTTGTAGGCATATGATGGAGGTTTTCTCAACCTTGGCACTCATCAGCTTAGGCAGGATGATAATTTTATTATTAGTTCCTGGCCTGTGCACTGGTAGATATTTGGTGGCATTTCTAGCTTTTACTTACTATGTATCAGTAGCATCAGCGGAGAGTTATCAAATGAAACAATCAAAAATATTTCCAGATATGGACATTTGTCCCTTGAGATGCAAAACTCTTCTGGGTGCAGAATCGTAGTACTAGAGGAAAAAGGTAGTACAAGGACTCCAAACTATTGTTCCTATCCTAGAAAAGCCTGGAAGCAGGCACAATCGTGTGAGAAGCAACTTACAACTGGACACATGAAGGAAATTTGGAATCCAAAACAAAACAGAACAAAACAAAACAAAACAAACAACAAAAAAAAAAAAAGCAAGAACTAGGCATAATGGTACACACTGTAGTTCCAGCATTTGAAGGACTAAGCCAGGAAGATCACATGAGCCCAGAAGTTTGAGACCAGACTGGGCAATAGAGCCAGGCTCCATCTCAAAACAAAGAGAGGAATGAATACTCAGTTCAGAATATTCTATTGTCTGGAAGGTAAGAGGAGCCTCAAACTCTCAGCTCTCCTACCAACAGTCTTCTTTCCCAAATCATACCTGTGCCTAAACAAGCACAGGTAGTGAGATAAATGCTCGTCTCCTTTTCCACCTCAGAGTGCAGCCATGTTCCA
The DNA here is from genome assembly GCA_004363535.1 of Dasyprocta punctata. Taxonomy (NCBI): domain Eukaryota; kingdom Metazoa; phylum Chordata; class Mammalia; order Rodentia; family Dasyproctidae; genus Dasyprocta; species Dasyprocta punctata. The sequence goes on along the minus strand of RJWM01032704.1, from coordinate 6,317 downwards.
CTCCCTCCTCAGCATTTTATAAATACATGTCCACTAACTTCCCAATGCAGCCCAATTTAGCATTATGGATAATCTTGAGGCATTTATAAGTAAATGGAGGCAACCTGAGACTATACTCACAAGTGAAATAAATCAGACTCGCATTTGTAAATATCATATTGTCTCCCTAGTGTAAAAAACAATAATAATAAAACTTAAACAGTAATAAGATCCACAATGTAAGATAGATAACGTAATAATGAAAGGGAAAGAAATTGCTCAAAAGGAAAGAACAACTGGGATGGGGAAAGGAGAAATGGAAGAAAGGAAAAGATTATATGTATGTAAGTATACACATATAACTTTATGTATGTATATATGTGCAAGATAGGTAACTATACTACTAATCTCTGTTATTTCATCAAAAAGTAGTTTGTGCTGTCATTGTTTGATCGTTTGATCACTTTTTATGCCTAGATCTTGTAACCTGAACAACTACTTCTAAGATAACAATATGCAATATATTAATTAGTGTTGATTTCTTACTGATTTTTTAAATTCTGTATTATTTCTATCCTTTTTTCTGTTTTGCTTTTTAAAATAAAAAAGAAAGAAAACCAGTAGGACTTGACAGATCAGCATTCTAAGCACCAGTTACGTTATTAGCTTTCTATGTGACCTTTAGAAATTCACTGGAGTGTTGCCTACTTCAGTTATAAAATAAGCAGAGTTCTGTAAGCATTCTCATAATTTTATAATGTCATAAGGGTTTGATGTAAAGTACTTCTGAGCAATAGTTGATAAAGAAATTGTACATTTCTACCTCTGACACCTTTTGTCATTTATGCAAATCATTTTGAGAGATTAAATTTGAATAATAATTTAGAAACACCTTACCTTAATATCTAACTTGTTATTTTATGAATCTAATTCTTTTTATTTTATAGGGGAAAGGAAACCCATTGCTGTGTATTCTTCTCTTAAGATGCTTTGGAGGCAGGCACATCTGAGACTTAATTCTGCTTCCACTACCTACTGAACTGTGTAACCTCAGACAAGACACTAGCTTCATTCAGTCTCAGATTTTTCAGCTACAAAATGGAGACAATAAGACCTACCACAAAAGGTTACTACAAAGATTAATAAGATAAAATCAGATAAGGGGTTGAAAATCCATGATTTGCTGGCTGTAATACAATGTATGAAAAAAAGACGCTTCCCATCCTGCCTACCTGTCCTCACAGAGCACATGCTCCTACCAGATATTCAGGCCAGCCAAAACTGAATGAAATGTCATACTGGAATAAATCCTATTTTCCTATGGAAGACAGGGAACACTTTTCAGTCATGAATGCAAAGATGTAATTTAAATAATCTAGGAGAGCCTAGTCCCTTAACATGAAATCCAAAGTAAACAATGTGCCTAGAGATGGTCTTGATCAGCTGTAACTTGAACACTGTGATTTGCCTGCTACGTTTACAATCTAGTCAAGTACCTGTTTTCACAGGGCTGCTCAGAGGCTTAAATGAAATAGAAGATGAAAAGTTCCTGGAACAGAAGAGGCAGACAGCCAAAGGTAGCTATTATGGTTTCATCTGAAAGCCTTATCTCCTAACCTCCAAGCTTTTAAATCTTATTTGTTGAAATTGGAAAATGTGATCTCATTAGAAGTATCATTTAGGAGTTACTCCCACACATGATGTCATACATAAGGGCTAATGCTCTGCATCCAGTTGGAGCTAGCTTGAAAATTTGCAAATATTCCTTTCAATTCCGCTCAGAGAGACCCTTAAAGGCCCAACCTCTACCCAATCTGCTTCCTTTCAGTATGTTTATCAGAACTCTGAATTTCTGTAGGTATTTTGGTCCTATCTGATTCCACCCTTACCAGCTCCAACTGCAGATACGTAATGTGGTGATTTTCCAAATACAGAACAAGAAAGGCCAGTGTGAGATGCCATGGTACTGGCAAGCAGAAGCAAAAGTCTGAAGGAAAACCAAACTATTGCCAGCCTCATTCCTGACTGTGAGTGAGCAACTGGCCTTCTCTGTGCCTCTTAACACTCTCTACTCTCCACTACCACTTTCTACCCTCCACTAGCACTACCCCTCTGTTCCATCTACAAGGCCATAACCTTGTGATGGAATATACTCTCTCCAAATATAGACTGTTTACTCCAAGGAATTCTAGGTAGGGGGTTGTAAACAAGAGGGCAGAAAGGGAGAGGTGAACCACCTTAACAGGCTGAAAATGAAAGGCACCAGATGCTTCACTCACTTTCAAGCATGAAGAGTCAAAAAGCAGCCCCACAGGGGGCTCCTAGCAAGTCTACATAAAGGAAGTAATACCTGCTCTCTAAGAACTCAAAGTCAGGGAAAATGAAACAGGTTCTCTAGCCTCTGGCTTCATTGCCCATTTGCTCTGGACAGCCCTGCATGCCGTTTCCATGGAGTTGCTCCTTCTCTGGGGCCAGTGATGCCAAGTCCAGCAAAGGAGAAGTCCCCTGAAGAGCTCACAGAAGGGCAACCTAGCAACGTATCCTTGAGCCAGGAAATGAAAGAGCCATATCAGCAGCAGAGAGCTGTGGTGTGGGGGTTAGGTCAAATGGTGTTTCATTTCTCATACTTCTTCCTCAAGCACAAATTGAAGGAGGAAGGTGTTACAAAGAAAGTTTAGAGCAGAGTGGTTCTTAGCCATTTGAGGGCCACAGACTCATTCAAATATCTGCAAAGCTATGGACTCAGAAAAATGCACAGAGTTCAAAGTTTCAGAAAAGTGCCCAAATAGGAAACTGTTCTAGACTTACACTTCATGAAAGATATGCTGTGGGCAGATACATTGGGGGCAGGCCCATTTATTTATAACGTTCAGCGTGATATGGTGTTTAGAACAATTAGTTCACAAACCTCTGTACACCTCAGAATCAACTACAGCAATGTTTAAAAAATACAAAACACACTCCTCTAGTAAATCAAAATCCCCAGCAGTGGGGCTGAGGAATCTGCCTTTCTAACAAATTCTCCAAAATTATTTTGGTACCAACACTTTGGTTAATAGCATGAGTTCTGGACTCAAAAGACTCAGTTCAAATTTTGAGTTCGCCACGTAATTGTAGGTAAGTCATTTCACTTCTCTGAGCCTTACCTCTTTGGGATCATAATGAGCTACTGGAAATTTGGGGCGAAGGGGAGTGAGACAAGGTCTTGCTATGTTCAAGGCCAGACTGGCCTTGAACTCACTATGAAGCCCAGGCTGGCCTTGAACTCAGTGAGCCCCCTGCTCTTACCTCCCAAGTGTTAGTATTATAGAAGTGTGCCACCGCACCCAGTTTAAAAATGTTACTTTTATAAACAGGCGCATTGTTATAGAGACAATTACAAAATGGGAAAGAAAGGTGCCTCAGTTTCTCTTCTGTACAATGGGTACCATACAGGTTCCCTTCCTCTTCTCTCATAATTCCCTCAACACTACCATCACATCAAGATGGTTGTTGGGATGATTAGAGACTACCTATGTAAAATGCTTCCTGGGCAGCACAGTTGGACAAAGAGATGGTTTCAACAGAAGAGACCAGCATGCAAAATCAGATGCTATCACTTATTTGCTGTAAGATACAGGACAGGACGCCCAAGCTTTCTGTGGGTACTTCCTCATCTTTAAAACGGAGATAATAGTCCTTGCTCAATAATTCTATATAGCCCCAAGTTAGTCCTCCCGTCTTGCTTTGGCTTTTCTCCACTAACTCTTAATCTGACCCTACAGAGGAGTGCTTACCTGGGACAGTCTTTGAAGTTAGACCTGACTACTTGAGTGTGAGCACTTGGCTCTGTATTTCCTAACCATTCTGCCTGGATGCTTACGAACCCCTCTCTGTTAAACGGACAAACTGTTACCTCCTTCCTAAGGCTGCCGAAAATAAATGAGATGTCTGCACAAGTGCATCTGCACGCGGAAAACGCTCACCGAATGCTTTTTCCCCTTCCCCCTATACAAAGGTAAAGAACTCTCATTGTTCACTTCTTTTCTGTCCCACCTCGTGTATAAAGCATCCGGTCTCAAAGAGCGGAGAAAAGCAGAGGCGGAAGAGGGGTAAGAAGAAGGGAAGCGAGGGGAAGCAACAAACTCACGAGTAAAATGGGCCCGGTAGCTGCCTCCGAGCCGCACTTGACTACACGCCAACTCCAGCGCCAGTCGGCCGCAGCCCCGTAGGCTGGCTCCCCTTCTCTTAGCATTAGCTTTGAGACGAGAGGCTGCGCGGGGAGGCTACCCCGCGCCCCGCTGATTGGTCATACCACTGGGCTCATCACGCTCTTTTGTCTCAATGGGCACAGGCTAAAAGCAGTCACTGCTACTGGGCGGGCGGAAACGGAGGGCGGGTGCTGTCGTGGCTACCTTGGAAACCGCGCTGCCAGGACTCAGCTACCCCTTGCTGGGCAGCGGTGCTGAAAGCTAGCTCACTGGGGCAGTCCTGACTTGGTTAGCGATCCAGGACGAGCCATCCTTTTCCCCTGCAGGACCTCAGAGACCGGAAGGAGAAACACGGCTATCTGTGACGCCCAAGCATCCGTGACACCCTATCATCCTCCCTCCACCTGCAAAGGCTAGATAGAGAAAGGAAGACGCGATTGCGTGGGAGGGTGACTCTCCACCAGTTTAAAGGCAGTTCATGGTGTGTAAAATCCGTTACTGCCAGGCAGGGGAAGAAGTACTCCCATGGTCCAGCTACACAGAAAAGAAGGTGAGTTCACGTGGAGGCTGCCTACCAGATGGGATTTGCCTGGACTGGGGAGGGGGACATTTTCTAGGAGGTGGCAGAAGACTCAAAAGCTGTCTGCCTCAAACCCTTTTGCAACTCATCACTTCTTGGGAAGGAATAGGGTATGGGAGTGTGACCGGCTGCAATTCCCTTTCTCAATGACAGCCCACCAAAATTCTCTGAACTTCAATTCTGTGCAGCTGGTTGCACAACTTGTATGTCAATGATTTCCCGAAGGGAAATGTAATGGGGAAGATGGTGGCTTCAATCCAAACGGTGGGACAGGGAATTTTCTGCCTGGTCACAGTACAAGGAGATAGCAGGATAATAAATGAGGCTACTTCTGATGTTTCTGACCCCTTCCCTCAGCTATGGCCCAGTCTTAATGCCTTGAGCAGCCTGACCTTAGACTTCCTGTGAACAGAGGTCGAACACATCATTAGGCTAGCTCTCTCTCGTGGAGGACACTAGCCGCAATCGCTGAAAGTGAAATAAAGGTGAGCACTAGTTTCTGAGCTCCTGTAAGAATCTGAAAAATAAAAGGAAACTTTGAGGTGTATCGTTGAAACCTAAGACCATGAGTTTAATGGAAATCTTACTTATTACCATAGATCTTCGAGACTTACAATATTGTGCCCTATTTTGAGAATATCAGCTTCAAAGAATTCTAAGAAACAGTTGCTACCTTTCCCAAACAATAGGCAGGAGGGTGATTGCCAGTCTCCTGCAAGATAGTTTTAGTGCAGTAGGTAGATATGAAATGCACTGCCGGGTATTCAAGAAGGTAGAGAATTCTAGAGCAGATGGGGTCCTCACAGCCCTCTAAGTTTTTACTTTTTTCCCCTTCTTACAGTTCCTACTGAAACAAAGGGAAGGCACAAACCAGGAACACTGCTTTGGGTATTCTTGAATATTAGGCTTAAAAAAATGTCAGACCATCTTGTGTTCAGATGCCCTATTGCTCTGTCATCCTTGCGTGCGTGAGTAACAGCTGGTGGCCAAATACACCCTTGCCACCATGGACCCATTCTGTGATGAGGTCTCTGGAATGGAAACCTAGTCCTTTAATAATCCATATGATGCCAGGAGTTTGGCTCAATGCCTTCAGCACCTGCCTGGCAGGCGTGAGGTTGTGAGTTCAATCCCCAGTGCCACAAAAAAAAAAATAGTGCATATGACAGAAGGAAACATGAAGTTGCTCTCCAGTAGGGTGGTGTTCAGTTCAGTCCCAGGAGGAAAAAAACCTTTTATATCTGACTGACTCAAGTCAAGGGAATCCTGTCAGATTGGAATATGCTACAGGAACAAAAGTTCAAGTGCTTAATGAAAACCCTTAGGGACCTGGGACCTTGGAGGAGAACGAGAGGGGCTCCTCGCGGGGCCCCCGCCCGGCCCGAGCGGCACAGGCACGGATCAGGACTAAACATGGACTGCCTTCCGGGGTCCTGACCTGGGACCTTGGAGGAGAACGAGAGGGGCTCCTCGCAGGGCCCCCGCCCGGCCCGAGCGGCACAGGCACGGATCAGGACTAAACATGGACTGCCTTCCGGGGTCCTGACTGGGACCTTGGAGGAGAACGA
>RJWM01032703.1:0-21251 GCA_004363535.1 Dasyprocta punctata | reverse complement strand
GACATGCTCTCTCCTGAGTCTGGGTGGTCCTCCTGTGAGTTTCTGTGGCACTTTCTCCTAGGTTCCTTCACATTTCCTGCTGTGGTGCTCATTGCCCCTGCTAGACTGTAAGCATCTTGGAAAGGGGCCAGACATCTTCCTCCTAATGTATCTCCAACCTTAGCACAGGACTGTGGTAGCTATTCATCATGTTAAAAAATTAAATCGATTTTCATGTTTGTCTCCCACTAAAGAAAGCTAGCTCCTTGAGAAGGAGCTGATTTTCATTACCATCATGTCTCCAGTGGTTAGCAAAGGGCCTGGCGCTTTTCACTAAGACCGACTTATAGCATGAACTCCTAGGCCCTGTCACAATGAACTCCAAAATTACTTTTTTTTTTTTTTTGCAATCAAATTTCATTTTTTGGGAACAGAGAAGCAAGAAACTGGAAGGAATCCCAGATACCCAGCTCGTCACAGAAAGCATCGAATATGCTCACTAGCAGGTGGGCCTGCGTGCCTTTTTTCCTCTTCTTTCATTGCTTCCATGTATTCCCACCCCCAACCCCTACCAGATGAGCTGTTACTGGCAATTAATATTTCTGGGCTTTTCATAAGGCTGAGACTTTCTCTGGTTGCACTTAAGAGCATGCATCAGTTGCGCCTGGGCTTGGACCTGCCAATGTCAGTAAATGTTCTCCCAAATCGTGTCATTGCAAACTCAACTCTGTCCTTTTCATTTCATCAATATGTTGAGCACCCAGGTCAATGGGAGTCACCCCATGTGTTCCCAGCTCGTTTATTAAAAATGTGGAACAATTTAAGCTTTTGCTGCTTTGACTGGAAGTCGTTGAACACATGTTTTTTCCAGCAGGCTCTGGGGCTGGGAGGTCAAGTTTCAGATGCGATTAATTCAGTGTAAAGGTGAGCCTGCCAGACCTGGAAGAAAGAAAAACTTGACAGCTGATTTATGGTGTGGCTTTTAAACAAATCATCCCTAAAACCCAACTCATTTCATTATGGCAGTGGCTCAATTTGTATTAAAGTGTCATCTTTGGACCCTGAATGCTGCCCCTCAGTCAGCAGCTGGTAGAAAGGAATGGAATTGCTTTGGTTCCAGAAATGTCTCCACAATGTTTGGCAAAAGAAATACCTTTAGGTCCCTCTCATATATACTTAACAGAAAAAAAAATCCCCCGGTGTATGGGACAAGAGTGATTGTGAATGTAGGAACCCCCACTCACACATTGTCCTTTACATCTGTGACCTGTTACGGTTTCTGTCCCCCCAGAAGTGGATGGACTTAGAGGTTGTGACAGGTCTAGAGATGAAGCTGCTCTGTGGTTTGGGAAATGCTTCCCTGGGTGTGCAGGTGGAGGGAGTCCTCTTCCTAGTTCATGTGTTTCAGTTTACTGTGTGCTGTGCAGGAAATAGAAAGCAGGGAGTGTGTCACGGAGTGTGACCAAAGCCTTCTGCGAAGTCTTGGGGAGGGCCTGCCTCCCAGGTATTTTGGAGTTTAATGACAGACTTCCTTGGTTCTCTTTGTTCTTTCTGTTCCAAATGTGAAATGGAATATTTGCCACCACCCACGCACACTGGAGCCTCAGGTAGACCCCCTCATGTGGCATTGCAGGGAGTGGCCCTCGGAATGGAGATGATCACTGTCATAGTTTTTAGTCTTCCCTCCGGAGCCCAATAACAATGACTCAGCTGCAGAGAAAGTGGAGTCATTTGTGAAACCCAGACATGCTGCCACAGGGACTTCTGCTCCTGGTTAGTGGTCAAACCAGGCAGTAGCTGGTGGGAGGTGGCAGTGAGCCATCTGAGTGGCTAAGAGGGCGGGCAAGACTGAGTGCACTGGCCTCAGATGAAGACACCCTCTCTGTGAGGTGAGCGGGGACCCACATGTGCAGACTTCCAGCTGAGTCCTGCAGGGCAATGAGTCTACTCCTATCCTGGGCTGGTAGGCTGTGCTCTGCTCTCTTTGCAGACTGAGGCTGAGACATAATAGAAGACTGCTTTCATGACAAGCGGCCCTCATTCTGGGCATTTGCAGACCAAATGTCTATTAGCATCTGAAGCTATGAGCCAGAGATGCCAACATCTCTTGGCTGAGCAAGTAGCTTTGTGGACTGAGGAATTGCAGGCCATAAAAGGAGAGTTTATGAGCAAGCAAGGAAACCTGTCTCTTTTCTGCAACTTTTAAAAATGTGTTTTCAACATGAAGTCTTTGCTGCTGCTGTTTTCTGGTAAATAAGTCAAATTTAGTTAAAGTGCTAGAGTTCCAAACTTCTACAGTGGGTCTGCAGTGAGGTCACCCCCTCTCCCTTGTCTCCCTGAACTCCTCCAGCACACTGTTTGTACACAGCCACCAGTGATTTGAATATTTAGATGTACAACTAGGTCCTCAGAATGGTCTGATGAGAAGAGCTTGAATTTTAGAGCCAGACATAACCAAATTTAAACCAAAATCAAACGTTTCAGTGAGTGTGTGGGTTTGTAAATCTACTTAAACTTTCCTAGTCTGATTTACCTTCTCTGTAAATCAAGATCTTTTTTCATATTGTAATAGAAATTAAGAGGGACAATGTATCTAATTCCAATACAGTATGTGGCCTGGCAGTGGTAGGCCTTAGAACTCTGTGTTAATATTTATATCTTTCCTACTCCAACCAGACTGTCTTTTGTTTTTCCCAGTACTGGGAATTGAACTCAGGGCCTTTGCACTGTGGTATATCCCAGACCCTTTTTATTTTTTATTTTGACATAGGGTCTCCAAAGTCACAGGGTGACACACATTATCCAGACTTGGCTTGAATTTATGACCCTCCTACCTCAGCCTCCCAAAGTGCTGGGATTACAGCTGAGTTCCTGTCATTTCTTAATTAATTTGTTTTTCTCTCTTCTTTTTCAACACTTAACCATTGCCTTATGTATAGTGAGTACCCGAATAGAGAAAGAACTCATTTTCCTTAAAACCAAAAGAGTGAAGAAGGACACATGCAAAGAACATTTAGGCCAGAGCCTCCCTACTACAAGTGCAGTTCAAGGACCAATGGCACCAGCATTACCAGAAAAAAATGCAGAATCTCAGGCCCTACCTTAGACTTCTAGGACCTGAATCTACATTTTAACTGGATACAGACTGACTGATGTGCATGTTAAGGTTTGAGAAGTTCTGGTCTTGAACGTTGTGCACCAAATACATCATGTACCAAATAAACACAGGTGTAAGAATAGGAAGACAGTGGAATAATTTACTAGGATTTACTGGTTTTACCTATAAGAACAAAATCTATTAAAAAGGCCACACAGTGCTAAGAATTATAGGTCCAACAGATCCTGTACCTGGCTGTGATCCCACAGCTACAGACGATGACTCCCTAACTTGTGCACCCCCTGCCCCCTTGCTTGTGCTTGTTATCTGTGGTTGTGTTGTCTGGTCAGTGGCCTCACCCCAGTCCCGTGAACCTGTTTGAGACTCATGGTCTTCCTCAGAGCCCATATCCCCACTTGGTCTTTCTCACTCCCTTGGGCTTCCTCCATCAGGTGAGTGGGCCTCCTTCATGAAGACTTCCTAACCTTATTCAAGCCAGGCTCACCTTCCCTCTTAGAGTCTACTGTGGCAGAGTTTCAGCAAATCCACAGAGGTCATCCTCGGTCACCTAGGTTGTCTGTCTGTGAGCATCCTGTGCGGGGTTTATTCTCAGCTGTCCACAGAACATGCATTGTTCTTGTTTGGATCACAGCCTGAAGTTCAGGTTCATAAAGAAACACCTAAGGGGATCTGGCTCTCACATTCACCCCACAGAGTTGGGAGTATCTGGAGAGCATCGCAGGGACCACTGCTTCCAGGAAGACAGAACGTTTCTTTGTGCCCATCTGTCCTTCCCACTGGTACAGGCAGTTGGAGTGTGTGGCATTTCTTGCCCTCTTCCTTTGGATTTATGATTGGAAGATCGGTCCCTAGAGGTCTAAATGCTACTGCCATGTAGGATACATGTTCTATGATAGTGGTGGGGACAAAGTTATAAACAACTGTTGATTTTATCTCTACAATATGTCCTGAAATATTCTGTTCTCCACCTCCTTGGCCAACTTGGGGCTGTACCTCCCCTGCCTGGATGACAGTCACACTACCACTCCAACATCCCTGCAGGCTATTCTCAACCAGAGACTTTTCATAAAACATATATTGGATTATGTCTTTTTCCTGTTTAAAGTCTTTCAGCATCTTCCACTGCATGTAGAATAAAGTTCAACTCCAAGTGGTCCAGAGGCCTCCAGAGAGAGCCCTGCCTGGCTTTCACTTTCCATGGCCTCTTCCCTATCTAGTGTGCTCCAGCTACACTGGGTTTCCAGTGTCTCATGACACTCAGTCCCTTCCCATCCCCCCTGACATCTTCCGTACCATGCCTTCTTAGCACCCTAGATAAAATAGGATCATCAGCTGTAACCCTTTAGTTCCCTCCTTTCTTCATCTCATTGCTTTTAAAATCATTTATTCACCTGTTGACTTTCTTCTTGTCTCATTGCCCAGCCACACTGTGAGCTCTGCAAAAGTGGAGGCCTCTGTTACTAAGCATGGACATGCCAGGTGTTCAGGAAACACCTTCAGAGCTGGATGAATGAACCTGCTTGTGCTGTGCATTTTCACCCCAAATCCCTCTTTCCCAGTCTCCATTCACACTGGATCTTCCTCACTCCTCTGGGCTTCCTTCATTGGGTGAGTGGGCGAGGCCATTTAAACACCAGCTGAACTGAATCAGCGTGGTGCAGAGCGTGGATGGCCCACTTGAGGACTGTTGCCAGCATAAAAAGGAGACCTGGAGAGGAAGCAGCAGCATTGTGGGTTCTCCTAAGCGGTGGTGTCGTTTGAAGCTGTTGGTTCTCCTGGTGGAACTTGTCATGCTGGCTCCCCTCAGCTGTTATCATCAGAGGAGCTCAGGACCTCGTCACTGAGAATGGCTGCGGTGCACTTTGGGGGAGCTTTGGTCCTTACTTTTGAGCATTGCTTCCTAGCTCTGAAGGGAAGATGTATGCTGTTCAGTCTCAAAGAGAAGCTTGTCGCGCTGGCTTCCTGATATGAACTTGGCTGCTTGGGACCTTGTCGCTGAGGATGGCTGTGGTAATTTTTGGGGGAGTCCAGTCCTTATTTTGAGTGTTACTTTTTGGCTCCAGTGCAGAACCCTCAACTTTCTGGCACAGATGGTTCACCCCGCTGGCATAGACTTTCTAGCTTCCACCACTGACCTTTGGGCCTTCTCAGGGCAGATCCATAAAACAGACTTGCATGAGTCTTTGTTGTGGGCTCTAGGCCTCCAGTTAGACTCGGGGTCATTGTCATGGGCTCTAGGTTTTCAGTTGAACTCAGGCAGGTTATTGCCATGGGATCCAGGCCCTTGGCTGGATTTTCTAGGTCTTTAGTGTGGATAGATTTCCTGCACTTTCTTTGTATTTGACTCTTTGGGTGACTATCATAAAATAATACTTTAAATTGTGCCCTGTATCGTTTTGTTCTCCTTGTAACCCCTGACTACAACAGTAGGCCTCTTTCACAAAGACTTCCTAACCTGCTGAAGCCCAGACTCACTTTTCCTGTTAGAGTTTAGTGTAGCAGTGTTGACTAACAAGTCTCCCACCTTACTGAGATAAATCCTCCCTCGTATGTATACCCACACCTGTTTTTTTTGCCTTGTTGGGTCACTGTTGCTCTTAGTGGTGAGGGATAGTTTGTGAGAGTGCAGGATCTGGAGCCAGATGGCCTAGGTACAGATCTCAGCTCCGCCAATAACTGATCAAGCAGATGATTTGATCTCTCTGTGCCTCACTTTTCTTATTTGTAAAGTAGAGGCCACAACAAGACCTTCCTTACTTGGAGGTTGTGAGAATTAAGGGAGTTAAGACATTTAAAATTACATAGAGCCATGCTGGGTACATATTCAACACTACGTAAGTACTCTATTACATAATATTGTCATTTAATTGAAAAAGAAACCAGGGACCCACAAAATGTGTTTGCACTGAGGTTCTTAGGAAATTAGATTTTACAACCAAGAATTCCCTTAGACCAAGGGCCTGTCCATCTTTGTCATGGTCATTAAAGGCTTCCTTTGGGACACATTTCTCTTGGACTCTTCCAGAGCAGCTGGTTGAAAGAGAAAAGTTTAGTCACTAAACAAAGCTGTATGTTCATATGTCATTCTGATACCCCAGGTGAAGACAAGAAGATAGGAATGACTGTGGTTCCCAGGACAGGCTGGCAGGTTGAAGTATGTCCTGTCCCAGCAGTGATAATCCCACAGACAGGGCCCTGCCCAGTGCCTGTATGCGCATGCTCTTCTAGCCTGAGTGAGCCAGAATTCTTTTTTCTGGAGCCTTCCCTCCTCCATCTGTCCTGTAGCCTTCTGACTCCTTGATATTCCCTCTCTTATTTTGAAATTGAATCTTCTTTTGGTATTTGCCTTAATTTAGTCTACCCTCTTCTGATCTCATTCACCACATTTTCGTTCCCCTACCCCACCCAGCAGCGGAACCATCTTAGTGTCCAGTGCTTACTCATGCTCCCCCACTTCCCAGCCTTTCCTAGGAGAAGGATCACCTGGAAAACAGGTTAAAGACAGGGTTTACCAGGCTTCTGTCTTGGAAATTTTGACTCAGGCGGCTGGGACCAAAATTCAGGAGTCTGTATTTTTAGCAGACAACGCTGGTGACTTGTTTTCAGGGAAGTCTAGGAGTCCCTGCCCAGAGCATGCTAACGTTTCTCCTTCCCACAAAATCTCCATGGTCCCCTCCTTGTCCTGAATGTATTCATGTCTTCGGCAATAATGACAGCTCTTGTTCTGTTACCTGTGTTAATCCCTGAACCTTGGCAACCTGCAGATTTTCTGTCCAAGCAATTGACACTTCTTAAGAGTAGGCATGAAATGTTTTATTTTTGTTGTTGTTTTGTTTTTATCCCATTGGAGATACATGATGGATATTTGCTTGAAATTTTACTTTATTGCTCTTGTTATATTCACTGTGGGTTGAACATTGAATTGTCTCACCTAACCACCTTTAAAAGGCCGTGAGAGGTGCCAGGAGAGATGACAGGTAGGGTGCCAGGAGTATAAATCTCACCACCTTGGGAAGCTGAGGCAGAAAGATTGAAAGTTTGAGCCCAGCCTGGGTGACTTAAAGAGACCCTATGTTAAAAAAGAAAGAAAGAAAGAAAGCTCAGTGTGAAGGCCTTAGGTTCAATCCATAGTAGTGACTGGGAAAAAAAACATTGAAGTCTTAGTATTCCTCAGAAAGGTAAGACTAGAAATTTCACTTGAGCCAGGCATTCCTGTACTTAGAACCTTCCCAAAAGAGTTAAAGACATCATATTACAGTGATTCCTGCAGATCCAAGTTCATAGCAGCACAATTCATATTAGCTAAATCTTGGCAGTGACCTATGTGTTCATCAACAAATGAATCGATAAAGATGTGGTATTCACAAAACATGGAATACTACTCTGTCATAAAGGAAGATAAATATGAGTCATTTGAGGGAAAACAGATGCACCTTAAGGCTATCTGTTAAGTAAAATAAGTGAAACACACAAGCTTAAATACTGTATCGTTTATCTTATGTGAAAACCCAAAATGTATATAAAGAGCAAAATAAAGATAGATAATAGGGAGTAGGGAGCTCGATCTTTCTCAAATGGGAAAGGGATCAAGAAAGGGAGGCGAGGAAAGGGGATGAAAAAAGAAATTAAAATGTGCTATGTCCATGTATCAGTGCCACACAAAAATGTAAACATTGTATACTACAAACATGTACTGAAAAAGAAAAGAAATAGGTTAAGGAAACAGGCATGCTAATTTGTAATTAAACACATGTTATTTACTCCTACTTTGGTTAAGTAAGGTTAAATGCAACCATCCCTGCTGTTTGGAGTAATATGTTGCTGCCCAAAGAGATGATACATGGACAAAGCTGACTATGCCGTGTTGTCTGAAGAACTTTTCCATTTCTTGGCTCTACCATACAGTACAAGTGTGTGTGACCTCAGCTGAGGTGTTTCAGTAAACTAAGCCTCAGCTTCTTTATTCTAATAGGAGGGTTTAATCCTGATCCCATTGGCCAGTTGAGGTTAAATGAGATACTGTATGTAGAATCTTTTTGGAAACTGTAAAGTACTGTGCATGTGACAGTAATGACTTTTTGTCAGTCTTTCAGTGAGTTTCCCCATTCATCTGCTTTTCCCAATTCCCTCACAGCCTTTTTGCCTGAGTCATGTGACTACAGATTAAATACTGTGCTGGGCAGCTCAAGAAATCTACTTCCCAGCTAGTTATAAAACCTCACATCTAAAGTGAGAGAGACAATGGGAACCGGTGACTCAGAGCAGCTCTTAAGGGAGTGGTCAGCTCAGACAAAAGGCTTTAGGAGACTCCTCAGGTCTGACATGTCTTTTCGGATGGGTGTGCCAGGGAATTGGAACACATTTATTGTAAGCTTTGGTTTGCTTCAGAGAGAAATTTAGAAGCTAGATTATGATTGGGTGCCTGGCTAACATCAGTGACAATAGACAAAATTTGCAGATGGCAGTGCTTAACAGCTCAGTGACAACAGTGAAAAATGATAAAGCCATTACAGCAAAGGGGGCTTGTTGTCCTGCAAATGAACTTTTGCAGAATCAGATTCCCTAAACTTGATAAGAATGTATTATAGGAAGCACTTTCAGAGTTTTGCACACTTTAGTAGGGATGCATTAGTTCACGTGAGAAGAATTCAACAGACTTTAGAAATCTGGACAAACAGCAAAAGAAATAAACTTGTAGTTGTTGTGACGTATCTGCAGAATTACAGATTTTGTCCTTACATTTCTCTTTTAAATTTGATTCCAGGAAATAGATTTGGAACCTGATCAGTCCCATCCTGGACTCTGCCATCCTCTCAGAATTATAAACATAAGATTATTACAGTGTATTTCCTACATGTGCCTTCCAGGTGGCTCCAGTCTCCACCTCACAAATGTGGCAAGTAAACACTCCCCCAATAATTCTGTAGTGTCGCCATATGGTGAGGTCTCGGGGAGGAGGGGCTGGGAGCATGGGCTCAGACTCTGTAGCTTAGCTGGAGGGGAGCACATGAGGTGGCACTTCAGGGAGAGTGCCAGGGAAGTCTTCAAGTGGCAAAGAAGTTACCCTTTCTTTGTTGCATGTGTGCTGGAGCTTACAAAGGAGGTTTGAAATTGTTTGCTTTTCTTTCTTTCTTTTTTAAAAATTCATTTCAAACCATCCTATTCCTGGAAAAACCACAGTCTCCCCCCAGCAGTCTCTACTCTTTCAGCTTTAAATGCACACTGCTTCCTTGCTATCCATTGTTTCCATGGATCTGTTTTGAGTAGCAATTAATTTCAGTGTAAATGAGGCTTTCATTAATGTGTTAGGACTTCTGGGTCCTGTGGTTTGACACTATTTAAATACAAAATTGTTAACTTTATGATATTTCAATGATTTTTTTTCTCTGTCCCAAACCTCATACGAAACTCATTTTCAAGTAACTGACCAAGCACCTCTGACCTCTTGCTTCAATTGCTTAAAGACCTCCAGTTCTTTTCCTTGGCCTTCTAGTCTATGGATTAGAAAGTGTACTGAACTTCAAAGAGCAGCAATCCAGATGTGTTCCTTCCCCCACTAGGGACTGGCTTCCTCGTCTTTGTCTGCACTTTGTGTGTGAATTCAGGTATCTGTGTCCCCTGGGCCTCAGGCTCTTCCCAGAACTGTGCCCAGATTCCTGGGTGTGAGGCTCTCACTTATTTGATTTGCTGGTGCTGAAACTGTAGAAAGTTGACAGAATTCCTGTTATAGTACTGCTCTGATAGGAGTGTGTGTGCCTATGTGCGTGTGTGCGTGCGTGAGTGCATGCTGCACTCCATCAACACCAGCAGACACTAGACCTGAGCTATTCTAACAGGGCAACCACAAGCCACAGGTGACACTGGGCACTTAAAATGTGATTGGTATGAGCTGAGAAGAGCTGTAAGCATAAAACACACACCAGATTTCAAACGCTTAGTGTGAGAAATAAATTTTCAGTAAGTTTTTATATTGACTAAATGTTGAAATGATAATACTTTGAATGTGTTGGTTTAAAAATATTTTATTAATATTAATTCACCTCTCTCCTTTTACTTTTTAAAGTGAGACCACTAGAAAATGTAAAATTTTGTACATAATCTTTATTCTGTTTCCATTTGACAATATTGATGTAGATTGCCAATGGAGGTCATAAATCACAATTGATGCTGCGTCACAGGCTTTGACGTACTTGTCCTAGTGACCTCCAATCTTTGAACTATGGAGTGAGTGAGTGGTTAGACTCTTGCAAATAACATTTCATGACTTGGAGTTGTAGGGGACACTCTGTGTGTCTTTGGGATCCCACCTAGTTTTCTTCAGGCATCACCTTTACCCAGCAGGCTGGGGACAGAAGTAGGTTGCTGGAGTCTGAAATCTGGTTGGTGGCCCACAGTGCACTATAGATGTATTTGTCCTGGACACTTTCTAGTCATTTTCTTCCAAGTTTGTGCTGGTCACCTCTTTGATGTTGGCATTTTTAGGACGTAACATAGTGGGAAAAGTCCTTAACAATTAACTCATATTATCTTTCATTTTAAAAAAGAAAACACTAAGACCTAGAGTTTTGGTGCTAGAGGAGGATGTTGAGAAGCTTAGAGTTTGTCAATTTCAAGTTCAAGTCCTAATTTTGTTACTTCTTAGCCAACAGAACTTGATAGGTCCACTGAACTTTTCTACCCTCCTTTTAGTTTTCTATTAAAGGAGTTTTGGTGCTAGAGGAGGGTGATGATAAGTTTAGAGTTTGTCAATTTCAAGTTCAAGTCCTAATTTTGTTACTTCTTAGCCAACAGAACTTGGATAGGTCCACGGAACTTTTCTACCCTTGTTTTAGTTTTCTATTAAACGAATACCATTACACTTCTCTCATCAAATTGTCCTAAGAATTGAATAAGAAAGTAAATGGAAAGCACTCAAACTATAACAGAAGTAACTGAAAATAGCCATTACTATTATTATTGTTTAATTCTCATGAGGTCCTACAGCTAATTAGCAACTGAGGTTGGGCTTAGAATCCAGATTGTCATTTTCTATTCTGCTGTTCTTGTTTTCTCAGAAAAGGCAGGCTGGGCACAACTCATCAGACCAGTTGGAACCACTGGGCCTTGGAGGTCAGCTGCTCAGTTTTACCAAATGCTCGTCCTGGCCTGCCTCTAGTACAGCCCTCCCTGTTCAGTACCACAGTGATTTATTCATTAGTCTTATGTCTTCTTGGGCACTGTATGTTCCTTGAGGCGGGTCTACCTCTTCTTCCTTATCATAGTCCTTTTGTTCTTGCAATGTGCTGAAGACTTAGCACACACCAGGTGTTACTCTAGACTCTTGCGATGTACCAGGAAACACTAACAGATCAAAGATACTCATATCCTAGCTGAGGGAGACAGACTCCATATTGGAGGGGTGTGTGGGTTTTGGTGTATGTAGAGCTAGGCCGCACACTCTCCTTATCTGGTTGGAGCAGCCCTGGCAGCAGTTCATTTCTCTATAGTTCTGGAGATAGTGTCTCCTCCAGTTGCTCCTGTGGGCACTCCACAGGCATGTCCCATGGTCCTCTGGCTGCTGCCTTCCTGTCTCTCAACTCTCAGTTTCTGCCCTGGGGCTTTCTTACAGCCATTGAGGTGAGGGACCATGAGCCAATCCCCATCCTCATCAGTATGGTGATACTTCTTATGGAAGTATGATGTGCTAATTCCCAGGGCAAACTTGGAGCAATAGGAGACAGATACTGAAGGATTCATTGCTTCCCCTTTTTTCCCCTAGGCAGATGGGAGATGCTTTAGCTTCACATGGTTTTTCTGAAGATGTCTTGTGTGATGAAGTTGCTGACCTGTTCCAAAGCTGTGGTCAGCCAGGAGTTTAGCTCAGCGGCTCAAGTGCTTGCTTGGTAAGCGTGAAGTTGTGAGTTCCATCCCTGGTACTCCACGCCCCCCAAAATACACTCAGAGCTGTGGTCTTTTGGGAGCAAGTCCTTTACATTTGCTCTCCCTCCATCCTTTCCTTACTTCTGTGCCCCCCATTTCTGTCTTTCTGGAACTGTGCCCATCCCTGCTACATTTTCTAGGGAACAGGGCCCATGTAGCAGGTGGTAAGGTGAAGCGAGGACAAAGGAAAGGCAGAACAGGGTTGGAAAGAGGACAGAGAGTGATATGGGAGAATTGTGATTTTCAGCTGCATGGTCAGTTGGAGCCTTTCTGAGAAGGTGACATTTGAACCTAGACTTAAAGAAGGAACTTGCCACTTTGGGGAGCAAGCCTTCTGGGTGGGGTGGAGGGGGTGGGGCAGTGCAAATGCCAATGCATGACCACAGAAGAGCAAGTACAGAGTGGCTTTGTAGGAGATGAGTCAGAGAGGTAGGGGAGGGTACGATTTAGGTCTTGAAGGTCCCATAAGGACTTCTATTTTTTCCCTTGTGACATGGGAGCTTGTGCTGTGTTTCAGGCAGCATCATAACTTAGCTTCCAGTGAGAGCATGATGCCTAGCACATAGCAGGTCCTCATGTAATGTCTGTCTGATCTGAGGTAAGACACAGCCCATCTCCCTTGGGTCTCCTGGCTGCCCCCTGCTTTACAGCAGCAAGCTGTGGTGAAGCCTCTTGCCCTGTGGAGGGCCAGAGCTGGACTTAAACATTTGTAGCCAAGATTTGAAAACAGATGGAAACAAAATGCCAGCATTAATCTAAAAGGCAAGTGGAAAAAAGATCAAACGAGAGAAGAGGATGAATGTGTTTTCAGCGAGCCTTTGCGCTTCCTTCAGAACCAGATTTGTGGGAAGCCAGCTGAACCAGCCTTGGGCCTCAGGGCAGAAAATGGGTTTCACCTGGAGCCTACAGATGGGAAAAGCACATTCATCTTCCCTGCAGTACAGACTTGAGGGGCGAGCTCTCCTCTCAGGCAGGCAAGTCTGGGAGCTTGGATTTGTTGGAAATTTACACAACAATTTGCCAGTTTGAGTTCTGTGAAGTCTCCTTGGCTGGGTACTTCTGGTTTGGATTCTGCCGATTATATTTTTTAGGTCCTTGGCGAGTAGTGTCCTTTCTGAGTCACAGGGTCCAGCAGGGCAGGAGAAACATCAGAGCAAAAGCCTTCAGTAACATGGGTCCTTATTTTCCCTAGGGACATCTTTCTTATCTTCCCTTAAAAATAGGTAGGTAGAGAGATACACAGATATAGATAGAGACATACAGATGTACATAGACGATAGTGCCCAAAATGTGTACACACTTTAGGAAAAACCTTGTATAAATAACTTAATACTAAATTTATTGAGGCATCATGAGATTAATTCAAGATGCCTTTGACCTCTACAATTATAAGAGGCGCTCAAAGTGGTGGCCATTGACTTCTAGACATTTATTATTAGGGCGCGCTGCATTTATTATAGGGTGAACTTGATCACTGAGATTTCTGAATATGCGTTTTCAGTTTCTTCTCTAAGGGCCAATAGTAGTGGGTTTTCTGTGATACATGGCATCCTCTAGAGTCCCCCATATGAGGATAACACCATCTGTTGAAAAAACAAAATACTATTTTTCTTTTCCTGAAGTGGGTATACATGAACATTTTTTTGGCTTTCTTGCTCACTCTCCCCCCATATATATGATTTTATATAGATACATAATTTTAATTGACACACACACATAGTAATGGTACATATTTATGGGGTACAGTGTGACATTTCAGTACGTATATACAATACATAATGATCAGGTCAGGGCAACTGGCATATCTTCTGAGTCCATCTTAGGCTCTGGTGACCACTATTCTACCTCTGCCTCTCTGAGATTAACTTTCTAGCTTCCACATGTAAGAACTTCCACATGCAGTACTTTTTCTGTCTAGTTTATTTCACTTTACATAATATTTGTTTCCATCTATTTTGCTTCAATAGATAGAACTTTACTCTTTATTTCTAAATAGTAGTCCATTGTGTATATTTTCCACATTTTCTTTATCTATTCACCTGAGCACCTGTATTGTGATTTGTGTCTGGATGTCTCCCCAAAGCCTCATGCAGTCATAGGTGGAGATTTTTCAGAGGTGGCTGTATCTAGAGTATATGGGACAGAAAAAAGCTTGTCACACTCTTCCCTCTTATTGCTTTTGCAGTTGCTTTGCATGAATGGTTACTCCCCTGCCATGTACCACCCTGCCTTGCAGCCAGCTGATTATGGACTGAAACCTTCATTAAGTGTGAAATAAATAAGCTGTTCTTTCCTTAACTTTGAGCATTGGGTATTTTGTTTCAGCAATGAAGACATGTAACTAAGATACACAGTGCAAAAGAGAAAAAAATCTCGGACGGTAGGACCAAACAAATCTCTGGAAACTAGATTAGATCTAAAAAACTAGAAAAGACTATTTAGTACTCAGTGAGGGTGGAGATTGAGCTCTGTGGCTGTAAGTGGAATGTGATGTTTCTGTGGAAGGTGTGAAGACCTCACAACAACTGGGTGGGTGACAGTGAGTCTTATCTCTGCTTTGGAGGCCCATTTCTCTATAAGAAGCTAAGGCCACAGAGAATTTCAGCCCCTTGGGCAGCCTTGCCCAGATATCATCTGGCTTTTTTTTAGTAGCCAGAGAGTATATAATAATCAGGATATGTGTTTGATTTTGTTTTACATTTGTATTTTTAAAGACCTTAATTATAATGACATAGTTAATAGGAAGCAGTATTTCAACATTTATTTAATATAAAATAATGTGTCTTGGTTAGTTTTTTCTCATTGTTATGACAAAATACCTGACACCCAAAATTAAGGGAGGAAAAGCTTATTTAGCTCACAGTTTGTGGGGATTTCAGTCTGTAATCAGCTGGCTCCAAGGCAGAGTGGCATGGCACAGGGGCAACAGTGCAAGGTGGCAGAAGACAGCAAAAGCAGCAAGATCAAAAAGCGGGGAGAGCAAGCCTCTTTTCCCTCCTTATATTGTAAGCAGGCTACCACCCCCACCACCTCTCCCACCCCTCCCAGCCAGTGTAGTACTCACACCATCTCCCTGCCCTCCTCTTGCACAGGCTCAGGATGTTTAGAGTGAAGACCCTGACCCCCTGCTGAGTCACTTAAACTTCAAACTTCTCAAGTTGATACGGAGAACAACATCCCCATTCTAGGTTGTAGAACTGCTGAGTTACTTAGTTAAGCTTCTAGACTTCTCAAATTGACACAGTGTATCAACCAATACACAATGAAAAACCCCTTCACTATAATTGTGGGAAAGGGTGGTGGAGTGCATTACTAAACAACTTACTGTGAGCTGGGAAAACATTCATGAAATCCAGAAAAGTGTAGAAAATAGTTTTTTCTATCAGTTTCAGTTCAATATCTTGCTCCATACAGAATCTACAAGTGTGTAGATTTGGGGGAGACCCTTTTATGCTAGTTCCCAGATTTCTGTCTAAGAGTCTTCTAAACCAGAGTTGGCAAACCACACTCCATAGACTAAATCCAGCCTGCCTTCTATTTTTTTTGTGAGTTTAGAATATGTTTTATATTTTTAAATGATCTGAAAAAAATTAAATAATATTTTATGACATGTAAACATTTTATGAAATTCAAATCTCCTTGCCCATAAAGCTTATTTATGTATGCACCTTTATTCATATAGTATCTATGGTTGTTATGTTCCACAGTGGTACAGTTGAGTAGTTGAAATGGCGATTGAAGGTCCCTCATAAGTATTTATTATCCTGGCCTTCATAGTAAAAGTTTGCCAACCCCTACTCTAACCCTACAGCATTCTGGTTGGTAAGAAAATGTTCATTTATTGGATGTTCTTTTTTTGTCTTCCCCCATTGAACCATTGCCAGTCACTTTAGCACTTTCCCCTACTTTCTATTGTCTTATTTTTCCTTCACTTCTCCTTGGCACAACTTGTCACTCAATCACATCTGCCTGACAGGGGGAGCCATGGAGTGGGGCTGGTGGAGAGGGATGGGGCAAAGAACCTCTTTCTTCACCCAGTCATAGTATGGGGTCACCACGAGACTACCAGGCCTTCCATTCCATCAAGAGCTACTCTGCTTTATTTTTTCCTGGATTATAATTTAGAAGAATCTCTGAATCATTTTCTACCTTGAGCTCATTATAGTCCCCATGCCTAGGTTTAAGAAATGACGAGTTTGGGGAAAAAATACCCTATCCTGCCACAGATGCCTTCCCCATGATGGAGATGGGAATTTATAAAATAGAAGACTGCCAAAGATCACACACTCTGACTGCGAACCCCTACCAGTTCTGTGAATGCAACCCAATCATGGTGGCTTTGTGAGTCCTGTTTTTTTTCTTTTTTTCTGGCTTGGGATCTGCTCCCTCTTATCACCTGTGCCATCTTCTGTAAAGGCCTCTCATGTTCTACTTTCTCCATGACATATTTCCAGCTTAGGTCCATAGCGAATTCTCTCCTAGAGTTTAATGATTTCCTTTCTACATCTCACTGGGTTCTTGGAATCATTAGCGATGCTCCTGCTATCTGGTTTCCAACCCGCCCCCCATCTCCGTCCCTATGATGACCATCTGCATTCATACTCAGCTTTCCTGAATGCTTAAAAGTGACCCTTAGCTTCAGCCAGACTTGTCTGATTCAAATCCTTCCTTGACAGGGCACCAGAGGTGCAAATGTGTGAGGCGGAAATCTTACAGCCTTAACTGCTGATCTTCAAATCTTTCCTTGCTCCCTGGATGAGGAGTACAAATCTCATGAGTCATTCCCACTGAGTTCTCCTGCTTCATGCCCTGCTTAAGATTCTGTGTCCTGACAAAACCCAACTGAGTGTGGCTCTCAACTGCACTGTTGCATATGTTTTTGTTTCTGTCTGGGATGCTTCATTCTCTTCCAGTTAGTATTTCTAAACTAGTTTCTGTTTCAGTGAAGGCTCAGCCCAGGCACTGCACTGACAGAAATTCTTTTCAGGCTTCCCTCCTCCTCCTCCACTGGCTGAAGTAGGTGTTTCTTTGCCTGAGTTTCCTTAGGCCTAACTTTATAGTTATGCTACCCACATTATATTTCTGTTTCCATGATGTTTTATTCCTCACTGAGCCACTGTAAGGAATGAGTCCTATTTCTCTTTATGTCACTGGTTCTTCTTTTAGTCTCTGACTTTTAGGAAGTCCTTAATAAATGTTTATTGGGGATACAAAGAGATGGATGATAAATCCCTGCAAATTAAGATAGTGATTTACACAAGTTTATGTCCCTAGAACTTGGCTGAATTCCTGTTTTGCTGCTGCTGAGGATGATTCCAGGATATTGTTCTTTGTTTTAAGGGTGTCTCTGTGAACTCATGGCCAAATTTGTGCCTCATAGCAGGCCCAGCAATGACTGTTTGCCTCCAACACACTTCACGGTTCACACGATATAATAATGATACAAATAATTTCATGCTGAGTGATTTCTGTGCATGTTAAGTATATGAAGCACATAATCTCTAATTCTCAAAACAATCCTGCATGACTGACATTATTCTCCATCAAAGACATCGAGGTACAGGTATTAAGTAGTTTTACCATGATCACACAGCCCGTGATTGTGAACCTGGGATTTGAATCCAGGTTTGTTTAACTTTGAAAGACTTAATACTTCTGTTATTCCTTTTTCCTGCCTATAATTTATATTTTAGCAATAGAAATAAAACTATAAGGTAATCATTTCTAGCTTGAAAAAAGGACAGAGAGAAAAAAAGAGAAAGTCAAACTACAACTCTGCCACCTGAAAAAAAAATCCAGCTGTTGTTTTACTTTGTGCGTGTCCTCCTCCTGTGCCTGTCCACATGTGTGGGTATGGCAGACATGCCATTGGTTTTTTGCCTTCTTTCTTCTTTTTCCCCTCCAACTCCAATCATTACATCAAAGGCATCTTCCAGTGTCTGTTCATAGTCTCCATAATTGTAATTTTAATGATTTGTACTTTATTTCTGGTCCTGGTGTGAATAATGAGACTCTTCCAACTCCAGTTGTCCCCTCTACCTTCCCCTTTCTACTCACTGCTCTGTAATGCTTCTGGGCTTTATTGAAGGCAGCTGTGGATACAGTGCTGGACTTGGTGCCAGAAAAGTTGGACTGAGTCCCAGATCTGACAGTAATTAGCTGTGTGACCTTGGGCAAGTCAAGTTCATCCACTAGCAAGCTCTTCTCTGGTTTACGAGCACCTTTAGGGAAGGTTGTCTTTCTTCTTTGTGGGCTTCGTGTCTGACACAGAATACGAGACCAATGCATGCTTGATAAAGGCTCTCAAATTCTCTCTTCTCTGTAAAATGGGATAAATAAACATATTCTATAAAGATGTGGTTACTAAATGAAGCTTTATACATACATGCAGACATACACACATTTACCACAAAAACACATGCACACACATTACTGCTGTAAATCATTATATAAATATAAGTTGGTACAACTATTATAATTACTGAGTTTATACAATTCAATAAAAGTCTATTCAATTATCTGGAAGAACAGCAAACTTCCTGACTGGATGTCACATCTTTCATCCAGATGTTTGGCATCCTATAGGCACAGTAGACCACAGACTTAAAGGAATCATCATTGGTTGTTTAGGTTGAGCTGTCTGTATTTCTTCATTGTGATGTTGACAGCAGAGGCTGTATGTGCTTACCTTTCTGGGTACAACACCACACTTATTAGGGCCTTAATAAGTGCACTTTGGTGTGATTAAGATGAAGAATGTGGGATGTTAAAAGTTCACGTCCAAGAAACATTGTAGTTGGCCAAAACTCCTTCCAGTGGGTGCCATCATTTGCCTGGGGACCGAAGTTGCTGGAATTGGTTTGGTTTATCTAGAGGGAAACAGTCCAACAGTGTGGGAGTTTTCCATTCTCCTCCAGGTATAAGGACAATGACCTTACAGAAACAAAAGAAAAACAGTCCAGAAACTTGTGAAACAATTCTTATCTATTCTTATGATAATATCTTTTTTTATTGCAAAGTCCTAAGAGCCAAGTTCTCTTCATCGTCTACATAATAACAGTATTGTAATTCTCAGTCTTAATAAAGATTAAGTTGTTTTAAGGGCTAGTTAACTCAAAACATCAGAGACATGTTGGTTACACATAACATTCAGAGAGAAAATGAACATTCAAAAAAATCAGGTGCCCAGAAAAATTGAATTTAAAGATCAAACAATAAACAGAATTAAATCCTTGTTGCTTTTAAAGGTACATATTCTGCTTAAGTGGCAAAATGAATTGGTTTTAAACTGTACAGTAAAAGTATATGCTAGAGCATTAGAAAAATGAAATTATAATATACTTTTTGTGAAAAGTTTTGGGGATATAACTTTAAAATACTGTGTAATTTGATTAATGTAGATTGAAAGCAGTATAAGACTGTGTTTCTAGTAATGGTTGAAACAGTTTGAATTGTACTCACTTTCCTATGGATAACGGTGATATGCTTTGATTAAAATTTAACATCAACCAATAATAGGCATTAAAGAATAACAAAAGAAAGTAGAAACTGTAGGGATGTCAACTAGGAAAGAGGGCAACTAAATGAGATTTGCATACCTGAGCATGCAGCCCAATCTGTATGTTACAGGAAGACTGGCACTCAAGCAAAACAGTCCTGTGTCACTGCCATGAGGTGTGAGTGGACAAAGTTTAGATCTGCCAAAGTGGCTGCAAATTAGGGAGAAAATCATGGAAAGGAAAGAGCTGCAGAAGAGGAATCACAAATTCTTCATGTATGTTCTACGCAATTATTAGCTAATTTTTAATTTATTCAACTGTGGTAGAGATCCCAGGAGAACTAAGTGGAGAAATAAGGGTAAACAGTTGAAAGGATGAAGGAACTGTATTTCAGCCCCTGCCAATTCAAGGGAGACAGTCTTTGTGTTTAAATCCAGCCAAGTTACTTGTCTACCAGAAGAAAAATTAAAATTAAAATTGAAATTATTTTCAGAGGAAAATAACATTGTCCAGATATTCTGTATATATCACTCACAATTGTTATACAATGGAAAATCATTAGACATGGGAAAATATGGCTGACAGCCAGGAGGAAAACAAAAACCAATAAAAACTGAGATTTTTTGAGATGATACAGTTGTTAAAATGATTAAATAAGAAATTTAAAGCAGCAGTTATAAATATATTCAATGACTTAAAAGACAATATGGTTATGAAGAATGAACAGATAAAGAATCTCAGCAAAGAGATGCAAACAATAAAAAGGTACCAAATGGAAATTCTACAACTGAAAAGTACTATTTAATTTAAAAATTCAGTGGACAAACTTAACAGGAGATTGAAAATGGCAGAGGAAAGGATCATTAAATTGAATATAGATCAATATAAATTGCTAATCTGGATAGCAGAAAGAAAAAGAGATTAAAGACAAATTGATACAGCCTCACTGATATGTGGGAAAATATGAAGTGGTCTAACATATGTGTACTCAGGTGCCAGAAGGAGAAGAGAAAAAGGCAGGAAAGAAATCAAAGAAATGATTCCAAATTTGGTGAAAGAATATAAGTTTACAGATCTAAGACTCTTAATGATCAAATCTACATTAAAAATGAAGACAAAATAAAGACATTTCTAGACAGACAAAAGTTGAGAGAAACCAATTCCAGTAAACATAATTATAAGAAATGATAGAAATTCTTCAGACTGACAGAAATCTGAATTATTAATGAAAGATAAAATACAGCATGAGAAAACAACAGTCAACTTGAAATCATGGACTAGAAAACATCCAAAGTTGAACAGAAACTATTTAAAGAGAGACAGAAAAAAAGAAAATAAGGAATGTCAAAATCGTATGAGTTTCTTTAAGAAATATTTCATTTTCCAGTCATCATAGAGTAGTAGAAATTAGCCTCCCCTATAACCAACTAGAAAACTGAACAAGTATATGAAACAATCATTTTGACAATGGAAAATAGGCAGCATTGGCTTTGGGTCTCACAAACAAAAAGCTTAAAAACAAGCTCTGAAAGAATCAAGCTTATCTGAAAATAACTTTACGTGAAAATAAATCATACTCATCTTCCTAAAATGGCAAGAATGTGAGACACTGAACAATGTAAAATTAATACACCATCAGCAATTAAAAAATTTTAGACATGAAGCACAAAAAAATGTGAACCATAACAGAAATAAAGTCAGTCAATAGGGATAAACTTCAAAATGAAAACAATGGT
>RJWM01032702.1:0-21268 GCA_004363535.1 Dasyprocta punctata | reverse complement strand
TAACAGAAATTGTAGAAGAGCTTTATTTTCAATAAAAACTGAGGAGCACCAGAGTAGACAATTTTCAAACTTCCTTAAAGTTATTAAATTACAAAAATATGAGGATTAATTATAATCTACATATTGTATAAGAGACAATGGGTACAACAGAAATATAGTATCAGAAAATAAAAATGTTATGTTGACAGAAAGGGATTTAGGATTTAGCTGAATATCTCTGCACGTGCCGCGAATGTAAGATTCCTGGCTATGCAACTGATTATTCAGCTTCTGCTTACCCATACTAAGAAGCACTGCAGTGTCTTCCTTACTAGATCAATTTCTGTTCCCCTGGAATCCATGTTATTCAGATTAATTGGGCTCAATCCAATTTCCTTTCAAGAAAAATACCTAGAAAGACTGAACAAATTACTAACAGGGCAAAGATTTAGCTGTTTTGGCTTTGCTATTACTATATTCATGAAGTTTTGATAATTTCAAAAATGTCACTTGCCTTCTATATTGCTCTATATTTAAAATTCTATTTTGGTGAATTGTTTTTCTTCTAACATATTCAGCTGTTTCCAAGGATTATTCACAATTTATAAATTTTTCAATTGGTAGAAAAAAGATGACAAATAGCTTTTAGACTGTGCATATATGAGCTGGATATAATTAAGGAGTACTCCTTTTCTTTCTGAGTCAAAATAATTAAGCCTTATCTATGCAGCAGTTTTGAAATTCTGAAAGAGTTGATAGGGAAGTATTTTACTTTGGACTACAATGTCTTGCTTAAAAACTTGGATTGTCAATTTTTGCATTTAGAATATCCTTTTATTTCCCAAATTATTTTATATTATAGTTGAATTTTTCAGTTCAATTTCTTTCCTTGCTAAACTTTAATCAATTCAGGAATGTTTGCATTATGCAGAATTAGGATAAAATAATGGGCTTTTATAACTTTTTTATAATATCCTTGTTTTGTTTCAAACAATCTTTTCACTAGTAGTTTGTCACTTGTGAAGATTTTTTTAAAAGTATGTTTGACATACTATAACGTTTTTTGATTGTTTTAAATCCTACTCTCATATCTTCTCAGTATCATGGCAGAACTGAGGATATATGTTTGGTCATAGAGTTTCTTTTTGCAAGGAAAACTTTTGGCCAATTGGGGAAATATTAGAAACTACAATCCTTCACTTCCTTGCCCAACAAAAAATCTCCAGAGTAGTAAAGAAAGAAAATAATTCTATTACTGAATAAGCATTAAACTAGACTGCAATGTGCAGCACAGTTAGCCCACTAAAGAAACTGGGAAAATAGAAAAAGATTTTACCTACTTACCAAGTGTATGGGGTATGCTATGTCCCCCCAAGTCCTCACATACTTTTGATGGGGCTAAGTCTGGCATTTGCTTGCCTTTGGTTTGCTGTACCCGCCCAGGGGTGGAGCCGACATACAATGTAAGGGAAGGCGGGTCTTCCTCTTGTTTGCTTCCACTTTCGCCTCTGTCTCTCTCTCTCTCTCTCTCTCTCTCTGTCTCTCTCTCTGTCTCTCTGTCCCTCTCTCTGTCTCTCTGTCTCTCTGTCTCTGTCTCTCTGTCTCTCTGTCTCTCTGTCTGTCTCTCTGTCTCTCTCTGTCTCTCTGTCTCTCTCTCTGTCTCTCTCTCTCTCTCTCTCTCTCTCTCTCTCTCTCTCTCTCTCTCTCTCTCTCTCTGTCTCTCTCTCTCTGTCTCTCTCTCTCTCTCTCTCTCTCTCTCTCTGTCTCTCTGTCTCTCTGTCTGTCTCTCTGTCTCTCTCTGTCTCTCTGTCTCTCTGTCTCTGTCTCTCTCTCTCTCTCACCAGCGTGGCTTGCAGCTTGCAGCCGCCATG
Organism: Dasyprocta punctata; assembly: GCA_004363535.1. Classification (NCBI taxonomy): domain Eukaryota; kingdom Metazoa; phylum Chordata; class Mammalia; order Rodentia; family Dasyproctidae; genus Dasyprocta; species Dasyprocta punctata. The sequence goes on along the minus strand of RJWM01032702.1, from coordinate 19,418 downwards.
AACGGCAGGCCCGCCATACCACGCTATCTTGGAGCTAACTTAAGTATGGACTGAAACTCCCAAGAAACTGTAAGAATAAACGTTTCCTTCCCTAATTTTGGGTGTCAGATATTTCGTCTCGGCAACCAGCGAAAAGTAACCAAGACACCAAGCTACACAAGAATAACTATTATATACCTTCTCTCAAAATAGTAACTAGTGTTTGTGTAAGATTTGGCAATATCATTTGCTTCATATAATTCATCCTAAATTCACCTAGTAATCTGGAAAGTCATCTCTGTTTTCCAATTGCTTTTATCCAGAAAAAAATAAATTTCTTCTATCTTTGTGGAAAGAAGTAGGTTTTTTACTTGAAGCCAGGTACCATGTAGAATTAGGTCCTACTTTCCCACAGAAAGTGGTAGCTACAAAGTTCACTGGTCTCACATTTAGAATAGATGGCTCTCAGGTACTTAAGAAAGACTTTCCTGGTTTATGAAATTGGTAGAAGGCTTGTCTTTATTTTTAAAAGATTTACATATATTTCAAAGAACAGAAAATAATTCACAACTCTAAGTTATCTAAAGTTAATGCTTTAAGAAAAGGGGATGAAGGTTTTGTTTTTCCCTTCTCTGGAAGAGACAATTAAATATGTATTGTTAAAATTGTTTAATTTGTATTTGCCCTTACAGATCACAGACCACAAAATGTCTAGTGAAGCATTTTACCAATAAAAGGTAAATTATGACCTAAACATAGGGGGCAAATTGTCTACAGGCTGTTATAATTTCACTTTACTATGCTTCTTCTTAGTAGATGATCAGTCTATTTCTAGGTTGTCAGTGTATATACTATGTATTTGCAAAAAGCAAAAACTTGTTTTAGTGTGTTGTCCTGAGGACAATAATAGGTTGTAAGATCGAATGTCATGTGTAAACCACTAAGGCAGTAATTTTAATTTTTCAGATGTGGGGTAAATGAATTTAAATAGTAGACTTTGAATTAGAACTTGAGCATTCTGATTATAAGTTCAATTTTTATCACAGCATTCTACCTCTTATTTTTAGTTTAGAAAAATACAGTTTCGAGCCAAGTACATGTGAGGACAAAGCTTGACTGTGTCCACTCAACTGACTTGGCACCAGCTGCCTGGGGGATTGGTGGAGCACACCTCCAGGTGTGTCTGGGAGGAGGTGCCTTCGGGACTCTCTCTGGTTCCACCCCCCATCTCTCTGGCACAGGTGCACTGCTTTGCTTCCTGAGTGACCACCAGGAACTAAGCAGCTTTGCTGTAACACACTTCTGCCATGATATTTCTGTCTTGAAGCCAGCTGACCAGGGCCTGTCTCTCCATAAAACATGAGCCAAATTAAATATCTCTTTTAATTTGTGCTTGTCATGTATTGTGTCAAGTAACAGGAAAACTTATCTAGGAAAAGATTTTACTTTGTCAACTCAAGGCTAAGTAGATCTTTGCAAATACTACACTGAAATAGTGACAAAGGAATTTCTCTATCTGAGAGACTTTGCCCTTCATTGCTACCTGTTTTCAGAATTATTAATAAGAATCATTAAGTTTGTCACAGCTGTTAATGCTGCTGGATTCTGAAAAGTTGAGATGTTTCTCTGTTAAAAAGTTTGTAACTTGAAATATAAATATCCTGTATTTTCTAAGTAAATAAACACCAGAATTTAGAACTTTTGTCTAGACAAAATCCCCAATAGTTTTCTCAATAGTTTTCTGTCTACAGTTATCTGACTTCTTTTGCATTGTTTCCCCTTCGATGAAACACAAAATGCACCAGTTTGGAGATAGATAATATTGGTATTCCTTGTTTCAACAGTTAAATCCTTTTTATTTTGTTTTGACATTGCCATTACATAAATTTCCTGTATTTGTTGACTGACTTGTTCAATGCAATACATATACCATGATGTGTCAGGCCACATTTGTAGCATCCCCTGTGTTAAAACTTCCACGTTCACAATTTTCTAAATGTGGCAGAAGATAAATGTGGCAAAATTTTATGTATTTCAATGTTTAATTAAGAAAATATTGAATTCATCTGTCATAGAGCATCTAATCACTAATAATAAAGTCTTCAGATATCTTAGGTAAAATCTTTCTGGTACCTATTTGAATACGAATACAAAGAAAAGAGATTTGTAAGCTTTATTTTAATAGGCTTCAGTTATCACATGTATAGTTATCATAAATATCATAGTTCTGAGTGTAATGCTTATTCCTTCAAGTAGTATAATCTGATTATAAATTCTCCTAATGTATTAAAGCAAAATTAGGAGTGTGAATGTTCTATGAGATTAGAGTAGTTGAAATTTTTCTGGTAGAAAATTGTATTCTTTAAAAATTTCTGGTCTATTAGGCTAACAGGTTCTCATGCATAATAGAAAAGATTAATGATTGTGCAATAGGTAAATAGCCTAAATAAATTCGAACATACCATATTTTTCTGGAAGCAAAAGTAAGAGCCATATCCATAGTCAGTTATGCCCAGAACTTAAAAGTATTAGAATAACTTCTGTAATTTTAACTCACTTTTGCTTTTTAGTTACAAATAGGATAACAGAGAAATTAGAACTTATAATAATCTTTATTTTACAACTAAATAAATACCAAAAGTGTAATTGCAAACAAATTTACTTGAAGCTGTAAGGGTTGTCCAATAGAAAGCCTTAAATGTTAATAAGTTCAATAATTACCATATAAAATATAGAAACTTTATGGCAGAAAACTGGAAAAAATTAGATTATATTCATTATTAATGGCACTATACAAATTTTTATTTAATATGTAAAGATCCTTATGTATTTCTAAATTGTGTTAAACAGTGTCAACTGAGAGTTCAGAAAACATTTTGAATGGGCTATGGAAAACTTAAAAACCTTTACATTTGAATTTTAAATTCTTTTCACTAGGTCAGTAAGTACATTTGTGTTTAAGGTTTGTGAAATACTGTAATAATGTGCATTTAAATATGCTCTATTTGTATTATCATTTTAAAATCCTAATTGTGTTTAAGCCTATACAGATACATTTGTTTGAACAGTGGAATGATCCCTGTTTTCATTTTTTTAAAATTTGAGCAACAGAAGTATCACTTAAAATGAATAAAATATGATAAAATGAAAATCATTCAACTCAATGTGCTCTAAAATTTGACAACCATTTGACCAATTTCAGTATAATCTATTGTATTAGAAAGGTATTTTTTCAATACCATGTTTCCAAAACAAGCAATGGAAAAAGCTCTAGGTTTACAAATGCACATCCCTAGAAGATTTGGAGAAATTAATTCATAAGTTCTATAAAAACAAAGATGCATAGTTCATGCAACAGAGTGAAAAACAAGATTAATGTACAGAAATCTTTTTGAGTGTTTTTCTCTGGGGCTCCTATTATAATGTATGTATATTTCTTCTGTGGTTTTATAATCGCTCCTATTGAATAGACAACATTCAAATGTCTTTAGTTCTTCCTCATTGTTTTAACAGAGTTCTTGATATAAAATTTCTATTTCATTAATTAATTTGTCCAAAACATATCCTTTGGCCTTCAGTGTCACTTGGTGGGGTCCGAGAACATATTGGATGCCCATTTGCAAGGAAAAGGGGAAAAACCCTTAATAGCTAAACTCCTCTTATTAAAACTCTTAGGAAAAGAACTCAACTAAAAGAATCTTGGCTCTTGGTTGGGATCCTAAGCAACAAACCTTTGATCTAAGTTCCATTCTTTCCGCTTCAAAAGTCTGGACCCATTTTCTCTAAATGATAAATACAAATTTCCTTATTACCTCCCTATCTAAACTGAAAAACCTGAGGAAATTTTCTTGTGAAAGTTGTAACTATAAATATGTAATTTTTAACTCAATGCAGATGATCCAGAAAAATTTTCAAGGTGCTAAATAAACCAAGGAAAAGACAATCTTTAGATAGGTCTGCCTAGACCTTTTTTCCATACACCTACATCATCATAAAAACCTCAATCCTTCACTCTTTTTGATTTCTCCCCTGCAATACCCCTTGGCAGAGTACCTTGGTCTAAATGAACTCCAGTCTTTTCTGTATTCATTGTCTATTGGTAATTTATTTTATCAGTGCCTCACTACCCCATGCTATACAGTCTTACACTTCAAAGGAGTTTTCCAAAAGAAGAAATGAGGAATGCAACCCACTAAATAGGTTCCTCACTGTCATCGCAGAGACAGAATTTCAGTGTGAAGATTTACTGGACAGAGCAGAGAATAGGGCAGAATAGGAAAAGACTACAGCTTGAGTAGCTGGAGGGGCCACACTCTGATGCTAGGATTCACATTGGCCTATCCATAGAAACATGAGACCAGGGTTAAGGACCAGTGGAAGGTGTCTCAGCCCTTTTTTCTTCACAACTGCAGAGGAAACTTTTTGGTTTGAGTGTCAGCTCTGCTCCCTTATAAGGACTGTTTTTGATTTGGACAGTCTCAGTGAAATGAGGCTCTGCTAGAATCTGAGGTGACTTAGGCAACGGAAGTTTCTGGTTTCGCTGAATGCCCGTGTAAATCTCTTATCTTGGTGATTTCTTTCTTGAAACCCATCATGAGTTTCTAGGTAAATGTAGGGTCAATAAATCTTGTTTCACCATGCCTTCATGCAAATAAGGCAGAAACTCACTAATAAACTTTTCTTGGCCTGGCACCAGATTTAAACTGCCCCATGGAAAAACTTGTTTGGCTTCCCACCCCCTATAAATGAAGAATTAGAAATAAATCTTCTCAGATGGTTTCCGGTACAGTGCTCAGGAGCTAAAGATTTCTCCTGCATCCTCTGTTTTGTGCTTGTCCCCTGGGCTTCTGTGACTTTGATACATTCCATGGTTGCCCCAGCCCCAATCTCCTGCCTCTTGAGCAAGGCCTGTCTCACTAAGGAATAGCAGTGCCTCAAGAACTAAAAGATGTGAAGAAGTGAGCTGTACACAAAACTTGGAGAACTACACTCTGTGCAAAAGGAACATTCATAAAATGTCTGAGATGGGAACTTGACTAAATTTATAAGTGCAAGGAAACCAGCATTGCTAGAGACATGTGAGTAAATACTAAAGATGATACATTAAGTAACAGAAAAAACAGGGGTTAGATCACTCAGAGACTTCGTCATGGTCTTGGCTTCTATGTAACTAAGATGAGGTGACATTGGAGAATGAAGACAAGTGACTTTTTCATCGTAGCTGTTACATCATACTTTGCTATTAATGGACAAAGAAGAAAGTAAAGAGACAAGTTAATAGGTTTTAGTTATAAACATTTTTTTCTCATAGTATACTTCTTAAACATATTTGACAGAATCTTGGGGATGGAAAAGCTAAAGTGATGAAAAAAATGGTGACTTTTCCAAAGATAATTTTTGACATAGTAGTGTTGAGGTGCTTCTTACACATTTAGGTGAAGCCATCAGGAGATGAGGACAGATACTCAGAGTAGTGTCAGAGATGGAGATTCTTATCACACTTTCAATCCTGCCAGTCTCTAAGAGTAGATAAGATCACCAAGGGAAAGGATATGGCAAGAAAGCGACAGTGATATAAACCTTGCGCCCCAGAGAACACGAAGTTTAAAGGACAAGATGATGAGGCATGTACACTGGACATTGAGCTGAACAGAAAAACTGTGAGCTATGGTCTCCTTCAGGTGAAATCAACTCTTTTCAAGGAAAGTGATGAATATGTATCAAATGTTATTGTTCGTCTCAACAAGAACCAGGAATACACTGTTGAAAAAGCAACACAGAAACCTTTGATGTCCTCTATTATATATATTTTCAATAGACAGAAGCAGGCACAATTCCAGCTAAAGTCAATAGAGAAGGAGAAGGAGACATTTTTGAAAGAGGGAAAAGCAATTCTGGCAAGGGTGGTTCCTGTACAAGGAAAGAGAATTAAGTGTAAGTGGAAAAGGGTGTAAAATCAGGAGACTGACTTGTTTTTAACCTGTTTTCTTGATTCACTGGATTTTGTGTGTTTAATAACAATGACATGATACAACAAATGATGGAGAAGACAATGGAGAAGCCCTCTACAGTGAGTAAGAGGGGCTGTCATCTAATACACAAACGAAGGGCTGATTTTGACCAGGTGATGTTAACAAAACCAAAAACTATCTGAAGCTGTGCACACACATGGTAAATGTGGGAGATTCTTGTTAAATGAGAAAGCAAAAATCCAGGAATCAAGTTTGGGAGTTTGAAAATCACCTGTGATCATATGGGTATATGATAGAGTAAATTGTCTTAGTACATTTTTCAGGAGTTAGCTGATATTATAGTCATTTGAAGAGCTTTCTGGAGCAGTTCACTGAGGTTCACATGTCTGATTCAGAAGGAGTGGGATGGGATCCAGGAGGCTCACCAGGTGACTCATGCTGCTAGTCCGTGTAATCTGAGAACAATTTCTCCTAGGAAACAACAAGATTGTCTGGGAGTATTAAAAATTCAGCCCAACAACTAATTGTAGTTTTCTGATAGAGCAGTTAATTTACAAGGGTTAGATTGTTTGATCCTAGAGAAGAATTAAAGATGAAAAGCCACATGAATATGTGACATTAACATAAATCTCTTGAGAAAAATATAACTAAGAACAAAAAGGCAGAGTTGACACGATTTGCATTTTAATTTTGTTTATCTATGTGTTTTCCTTTTTTTGTTATGCTAGTATTTCTTATGAAGAATTCTTGAATTCCCACCTGTCACTATGATTTATAAATTAGCTTATAGATTTGGACTTGTCAGATTAACTTCAGAACATTTCAGAGCCATAGAAAATATGTGGTAATAAATACATCTCTGGTGCTTGGGGCTTGATACCCTGACATCTATATCTATATCTATATCTATCTATTATATATATATATTAATCTTATTAGGAGAAGCACAGGCAAAATGCACACACACACACACACACACACACACACTTAAGAGTATTTGATAACCCCAACAAACCATGGTTGGAGTACTTACTAACCTTTATAACACAGAGACAAAAATTATACAGATAATTAATAGTATAAAAGAAAGGCAACAAATCAAAAAATACAAAGTAACATACAGATCAAAAGTTAAAAGAAATTATGTTTTTTTGGGTAGTAAAGGGTAGATGTTAATAATAAAATAGAGGAAAAATTCATAAAGAGAAAAGCTAACGAAATAAGGTTTTCAGTGTATAGTGGTTCAAAAGAAGGCACCAGTGATTGCCATAAATGACAGATGGTTTAGCTGGGGGAAATGGTTGCAATTTCTTCCAGACTGAACCAAAAGTATCAAGAAATAAGAGATAATTCCTTTTATGAAATAATTTTTGAAGAATCTTGCAATACATCTCTGATCGAACACACACATAAAGGTGCTTGTGCCTTGGAGCTGGCAAAAGAAAAGGGGCTAGGGATAGAAAAGAAAATGAAAGGAGACAAAAAGGCAGAAGAAAAGAAAGCAGTGAAAAACAAGGCATGCCAGGGCTGCCGCAATGGGCAGAGCTTGTGCTAGTACAAGACAAACACTGATAACTAAGTCAAGGAACTACAGACTAAGAACTTATTGAGCAATCATGACAATCAATTTGGAGAAGGATAGAAGAAAATATTCCATTAACAGCACAAGTATAATGAAAATGTTTACAGTCACATTCCTCTTTAAATTTAAATTGTCATTCCATTTTCAACAAGTGATTACTTGGGACTTGAAAGTTTTTAAATGATTACTTACCATTAGTCTCCTTAAGTATATAAATAAAAGAATGTTTACATTTGCAACAGTAAGTCAAAATTATTCTGTGTTCAGATATTGTTATAGATTTTAAATGTTGGATTTTAAAATTATTGTTCCTAACATAAATATCTGTTAGTATTCCAAACACTGATAAATAATTTAAAATTATACTGTAGATAAAATACTAAATCAGTTGAATCATATTTTCCTTTTTTAATAGATTCCTGCGTACATGAATAAATATTACTTATTACCTGAGTGAGACAAGATTCAGTATCAATTTTATTTCTAGTTTTCAATTTTATGGAAGCAAGCTCAGTAAAATTGTGGTCTCAAGAATAAGTAAAATTAAATGAAAAAGTTTTCTATACTGATGGCATTGAAATTATTTAAAATCCTTCTGCAATATATCACAAGAATTACAATACTTCCATCATGAGAATTGAGTTTTAGGCACTTATTTATGCTAACAATTGTAATGAGTTCTCCTTAAATTTTCTAAAAGGGAGAAGAATTGTAATCCCCCTGAAAAGTCAAAGAATTTTTACCACTTTTTGTAAGATTGATTAATTTTCTCAAAATCTAGTTAGTAATTTTTGAAAAAGCTATATTAAAATTAATCAAGTCAAATGATTAGTAAATCATTGCCAGTCACTTGTAGACATAAAATTTTTAATCCAGTATTCAACACGTTATTTTAAAATTTCAATATATATGTATATATGTGTGTGTGTGTATATATATATATATATATATATATATATATATGCACATATATATACATACCATTATATTACCTTTTCTCATAATATTTATTCTAATACAGGTTTTAAATATAGTTTAATACAAACTCTTATATTCTATTTAGGACATTAAGTTTATGGAAAAAATTCTTTGTGGGCAAATTAGCAAAGCCAGACTTCACACGAAAAAGCAGATATCACAGTCATTTGTGCAACAATAGAATTTCTTAGAAGAGCTCCCAGGAATGTCTCATACAGATTTTTAAACATTTTGAGGAATATCACAAACAAAATTGAGAAATCATGAATCTTACCCTGTAGATCACTAGATTCAGTCAAGTATAAAATATTTTCACATGATTAATAAAATTTTGGTAAATTATAAATTTATATAAATGTACCTCAATAGTTAATTTGCAAGTATGCGTTTAATAGGTGTTAACTTTTTATTATTTTTCAAGAAATATTTTATGAAAATTGCTTGCTCTCAAAATATCTGTATCTCCAGAGGATAAGACTGTATTAGGATTTATGGCAAAGAGGATTTGATATTGTAGATAGAATCAGGACCCTCAATCAGATAATCTAACAACGGAAAGATGAACTTCCTTTGTTCAGGTAAATATAATATAACTATAAAAATTGTTACGAATCCAATGGTATAGCAGAAGAGAGAGGTCTAGTGTGTCACAGTCCTGGCTTTAACATTAAGTGAAGGGGTGACGGAGCAAATAGAAGCTGGAAAAGGCAAACGAACTGATTTGTGTCCAGAGGGAGTGCAGTCCTGCTAACTCCTTGAGATCCAGTTAGATTTCTGACTTCAAGAACTATAATAAATGTGCATTATGGTAAACCTGTAAATTTGCATAATTTCATGGAAGTGCAATGATAAATGAATTCAGACATAATAAAAGTCATAGTTTTTGGTAAGTCTGCTTTTTTCCTTGAACTACTGTGTTTGTCTTTGAGAAGACAAAATAAGAATCATGAAAAAAATTCAAAAATTCTCCATTACTTTCTTGGATATAGATATAAAAATTTCCTCTACACTTAATGCTGTTAAAATCCAAAGGCATATCCAAATATAATTTAAGGCTTTGAATACCTAGTAGTAATTTTGATATGATGAAATATAACATCAAAAAGGTAATAATTGACAATATGTAAATATACATTTTGAAAATAAATCTACTCCACTGAATAACATATACCCAAATGTTAACAAAAATTGCAAAGAAATCCTACATTTTCATATTTTTAAATGTATCCTAAAAATGGTATTTGCTTTAGTTATTTAGCATGTTTTTCTTTTTGGCTAATGAGACACACTCTAGAATGAAGAATTTTAAAATAAAGATAAAAACGTACTTTTGCTTAAATCCTTGAAAACTCAAGTTTAACTCTCTCTCAGTGTTGATCATTTGCTTTGCTCTCATCACACATTCAGATATTCTTCAAGAAACATGCATTCCTGATAGTACTGTGAATGGAATAACTGAGATTCTAGCAGAGAAATCAAATCACACCAAATGCCCAAATACTAGAATATGTATTTTTAGAATTTCTCAGTGAAGGTTAAAATGCATCATACTGTATCTGAAGTGATACTCCATACTTGGAAGAGTATGTGTGAAACAGAAATACTCAAGCAGAATTCCCCAACCCATATTCAATACATGTTGACTAAATATTAAAAGGTGTTCTTCAAAAATTTTTTTCAAACACTCCTTTAGTGATTGTTCTGGAGGGTTTTAAACTAGAGATAATGATAAGGTTAAAGTGATCATTAAGGGTGTTACCTTGTTTAAAAAAGGTTTTATATGTTATTGGGTGACAGAGTATGAGAAAGTAATACTAATGGAATTTGAGGATCTGGAGTCATGTCCAAATTCCTCTTAATATGTATTCATGGGTCCCTCGAAATAAATCATATTTTTATTTAAACAAAACTGTGGAGAATACAGGTTTAGTGAGGTAGAATAATTAGAAGGTAGGGGATGACAAAGGAAGGCAGTTTATGAAAGCTGTTTATTTCTATCTACGCAAAAATTATAAAGAAGAGCTAGATGTTCAAATTTTTAAGAAAAATAAATATGGAATTTAGATTGTGAAAGCAAACTAGAAAAATGAAACAAAAAACTTATGAAATGGAAAGCAGTGAAAAGAGAAAAACAGCATGCGTAAAATATATTAAACATAAAATTGTATTGTTTATAATTTCAAATACATAAACTCTCCAATAAAAAGCAAAGATGCTCAGATTGTATTGCAACCAGTAAGACTCAACAATATGTTGTATGTAAACTACAAAATAAAGACAATCAGGGGGAATTTGCAATTTAAACGTGAGAAAATATACAATCATTTATGGTGCAAAAGAAAATTTTCATAGTAGTTAAAATATGGCAAAATAGGACTGAAGATCAAATGCACATTTATATATATATATATAAACTATATCAATAAAATGTAATTATTTTCAGTAAGAATACATCTAATTAGCCTATATAAAGTAAAACTCACATGTATCAATTTATATATATAAAATAAAACTTGACAGAGTTATGGATACAAATAAAATGGTAAATTAGATTTTGACATATTGTTAAAAGTTGATAAGCTAACCAAGTGAACAAATAACAGAATATATAAATAATTGATTACAAATGATAAAAGATCATAATAAATCATTTAAGGTGAAATCACTGAGCTGTATAGTATATGAAAAAAAAATTCCCAAATTTATGGAGAGTATATATGTTTTCTAGAATGAATGACTCATTCAGTAATATTCCTAGATGAATATATAACATTGAAATAGTTCTTCATGCAAAAAGAAAATGTCCCTATGCTGACAAAGAAATGCAGAAGGAATGAATTTTTAAAAAATATAAGTGTACATTACTGCACAAAATGATAACGATAATACTATTTAGACTTAGTTATATATGATGCTAGGATTTAATATTCATCTCTGTGATAATGCATAGAAATAAAATCATAAATACTAAATAGTATAAATACCATCATTATTGTTAAAATCAAAAAGTAGTAATTTGTGTTGAATTTTTAAAAGTCCAAATTGGACAATATTACTTAATGCCTAGTATAGCTACTAATATAGTGAAATATGAATGTGTAAAATTTAATAAACCAAAATGAGAAATAATTGAAAATGATTTGCTTAAGATTAAAAAATGAACAAAAGGATACTAGTATAGCAGAAAGGTAAATATTGTAGGTTATTTTCTTTTTTTGATAACGAATATGTCAAACTTAACACTTTCTGATGTGTTTATTAACATACATAGTGGTGATATTTCAGATAATTTTTATAATGTGAAAGATAGCAAAATAGTGACACGTGTCAAGGAGCGAAATATTCACATTGGTTGTGATGGGTTAAGTATGTATATTTTAATCCCAAGATCAATCACTAATATATATGTATATATATATATATATAAAATCATTTTATAAAATATCTAGGGGCAATATAGATAAATTGGAATACTAAAAATGTTCAAGTAATCTATAGAAAGTCAGAGATTAGGATACAGGAATTTAAAAAGTCCAATCACAGGAAAAAAAATAAAATATAGGTTTAAATTCCAGAGTATTGAAAATTATATTAAAGGCAAATGGCCTAAAGATGTCAATTAAGATATGTTTTTCAAGTGGATTAGAAAAATATATCTAATTTTATAGTATAAAAAGCTCACTGTATCTACAATGATAAAGCTAGATTCAACACGAAAGAACATAGCATGAAAAAAACTGACCATGCAAATACTAAATAAGAGATACACGGAAATGATATATCAATATTGGAAAAGTAGTCATCACAGCAATGAAAAGTAATAGGAATAAAAAAGGACTTTATAGCATGATAAAGAACTTGCTAATCAAGAAGACCTGAGTCCTAAATTTGAATATACCAATAATGTATGGTCAAAACTTACAGAACCAGAAAGAAAAATAAACAAATCTACAATTATAATAAGCCTTTTGACATTCTTCTTGTATAAAAAAGCCACTGATAATATCAGCAATTAAATAGAAAATCTAAAAGATATAACCAACAAATGAGACCTAATTAGCTTTTCTAGAAACGTTCAAAAAAGAATAGCAAACGACCATTCTTTTTTAAGGCACACAAGACACAGTTATTTTATTTTATTATATAACAAAAAAAGTATAAGACATTGGAAAAATATTGGCAAGAATTGCAAATGTTACGAATGCTATATTATTTTTAAAAGCACAATTGACCGTAAAAATGAAATCTGAAAATGACTCTGTGAAAACTGCTTTTCACTCAAAATTCTTTTTCTTTAACTATTAACTGATTTTTAGATACATCTGCATATATATATACAAGGGTTTTTTTCAGTTTATCATGCAAGTGCAACAATATGATGGTTACACATGTGTGACTAATTTAGTTCACTGATAAATATGTTCTCAAGGTGCATCCATTTAAGTATAAAAGTGTCTAGTTTATCATTCTTTATAGCTGAGTAACATTCCATTGTATAGAAATAGCACATCTTTTTTGTCCATTCCTCAGTCGATGGGCATTTAGGTTGTTTCCAAGATCTGCCTATTATGAACTGTGCAGCAATAAATGTAGGTGCACATGTATCACTATGGTATAATGTTTTCAATTCTTTTGGGAAGATACCTATTAGGGGAACACCTGGGTCAAATGGGACCTCCAATCTTAGCTATTTGAGGAATTGCCACACTGATTTCCACAATGGGTGTACCAGCCTGCATTCCCACCAAGAGTTACAGCCCCTCCAGCATTTGTTGCTGGTTGACTTCTTAATACTAGCCATTATTTCTAGTGTGAGGTGGAATCTCAGTGTTTTTTTACATTTGCATCTCTCGAATGACAAGTGCTATTGAACATTTTTTCACGTATTTGTTTGCAGTTTGTGCTTCTTCATCTGAAAAGTGTGTGTTCATCTCAGATGTCTATTTTTGGATTGGGTCTCTAAATCTTGGAGGACTAATTTTTTAAAATTCTTTATACATTCTGGATAATAATCCTTCATCTGAGGGACAGCTGGCAAACATTTTCTTCCACATTGTGGGTTGTGTCTTCACTTTGGTGGTGGTTTCTCTTGCTGTGCAAAAGCTTTTCAGTAGGATGAGATCCCATTCGTTGATTCTTTACAGTAGTTCCTGTGCAATCTGACTTTCATTTGTAAACTCTTTGCCTACACCAATATCTTCAAGAGTTTTACCTACTCTGTCTTCCAGGAGAATTAATGTTTCTGTTTGATTGTTGAGGTATTTAATTCATTCAGATTTTGACTTAGTAAATTATGAGCGATATGGGCCCAGTTCTAATCTTCGACATGTGGAAAGCTAGTTTTTCTAACACCATTTATTAAAAAGGCTATTTTTCTTCCAATGAATGTGTTTGGCACCTTTGTCAAAAATAAGGTAGCTTAATGTGTCTGCAGTTGTTTCTGCATCTTCTAATCTATTCCATTGATCTTCAGGTCTGCTTTTTGCCAGTACCATACTGGTTTTATCACAGTATCTTTATAGTATAATTTCAACTCAGGAATTGTGTGTCTTGTCTTTGATGCCCAGGATTGCCTTTGCTATTCTAGGTCTCTTCGGGTTCCAGATGAATTTTAGGATTGTTTTCTTTAATTCTGTGAGATAGGCTATTGGAATTTTGACTGGGATTGCACTGAACCTGTATAACAGTTTTGGAAGTATGGCCATTTTCCCTATATTGATACTTCCTACCCCAGAACATGGGATATCTCTTCATTTTCCAATATTCAGTTCACTCTCCTTTTTCAGAGGACTATAGTTTTCAATATAGAGGTCTTTTAAATCTTTCATTACATTGATTACTAAGTATTGCATTTTTGGATGCAATTGTAAAAGGTATTGTTTCCCTGATTTCTCTCTCAGTGAGATTGTTATTCGTGTACAAGAAGGCTATTGATTTTTGAGTATTAACTTTGTAACCAGCTATATTACTAAATTTGCTTATGAAATCTAGAAGTCTTTTGGTGGAGTTTTTGGGACCTTCTAGATGGAGTATCATGTCATCTACAAATAATGATAGTTTAACTTCTTCCTTTCCTATCTTTATTCCTTTTATTTCTTTCTCTTATCTAATTGCTCTGGTTTCCAGGACTATGTTAAATAAGAGTGGAGACAGTGAACATCCTTGTCTTGTTCCTGATTTTAGAGTGAAAGTTTTCAGTTTTTGTCCATTTAGTATGGTGTTGGCTCTTGGTTTGTCATAGATGGCTTTTTTCAGATTGAGATAGAGACCATCTATTCCAATTTTCTGTAGAATTTTTATCATGAACAGGTACTGGACTTTGTCAGAAGCTTTTTCTGTATCTATTGAGATGATCATACGATGTTTATCCTTGGCTCTGTTAATATGATATATACACTTATGGATTTATGTGTGTTGAAACATCCCTGCATCCTTGGGATGAATCCCACTTGATCATGATGTACAATCTTTTTGACCATTTGCTGCAGTCTGTTTGCCAGTATTTTACTGAGGATTTTTGCGTCAATGTTCATTAGGAAGACTGGCGTGTAATTATCTTTCTTAGTTGGGCCCTTCTCTGGTTTTGGAATCAGAGTAAAGCTTGCTTCCAGGAATGAATTGGGAGTATTGCTTCCCTTTCAATTTCATTAAAGAGTTTGAGAAGTAGTGGTGTTAGGTCTTCACTAAATTTCTTGTAGAATTCAGCAGTGGAGCCATCAGGGCCTGGACTTTTCTTTGTGATACATTTTTAATTACATCCTTAATTTCATTTATCAGTTTTTTAGGATTTTTTATACCTTCTTGATTCAACTTTGGTAGTTCATATGTATCTAGGAAACTGCATTTCTTCTGCATTTTCCATCTTATTAGAATACAAGTTTTCAAAGTAGTTATAGATGATTTTCTGGATTTCTACATGGTCTGTTATGATTTCACCCTTTTCATTCCTAATTACATGGATTTGAATCTTTTCTTTCCTTTTTTTGATAAAGTTGTCAGTTTTATTTAATCTTTCAAAGAACAAACTCTTCAATTCATTGTGTCTTTGTATTGTTTTCTTAGTCTCCAGTGTGCTAATTTCTGCTCTGATCCTTATAATTTCCTCCCTTGTACAAGCTTTTGGTTTAGCCTGCTCTTCTTTTTCTAGAAGTTTGAAGTTCAACATTAATTTATTTATATGATCTTGCTCTATTTTTCTGATATAGGAATTTACTGCTGTACATTTCCCTCTTAAGACAGCTTTCATTGTTTCCCACAAGTTCCGGTATGTTGTACTGTCACTGTCATTTAACTGTGAAAACTGCCTAATTTCTTCTTTAATTTCATCTGTGACTCATTGATTGTTCAATAGTGTGCTATTTAATTTCCATGTGTTGATGAAGTTCTTGTGGTTTCCTTTGGCATGAGTTTCCAATTTCACTGCACTGTGGTCTGATAGTATGCATGGGATAATTTCAATTCCTTTATATTTACTTAAGTATGTTCTATGAGACGGTATATGGTCTATTTTGAAGAATGTCCCATGGGCAGCTGAAAAGAATGTGTATTCTGATATTGTGGGATGGAAGAGTCTATAGACATCTACTAAGTCCATTTGCTCAAAAATTTGATTTAGTTCTAATATTTCATTTTTGATTTTTTGTCTAGTTGATCTATCTTTTTGTAACAACAGGGAATTGAGGTCTCCCAATACAACTGTATTAAGGCTTATTTGATTTTTCATGCCCATTAACAATTGTTTTATATAACTGGGTGCATTAATATTTGTTGCATATATATTTATGATTGTTATCTCTTCCACTTGGAATGTTCCCTTTACCAAGATATAGTGACCTTCTTTGCCTCTCTTAATCAGTCTTGGCTTAAAATTGACTTTATCTGCAATTAGAATAGCAACCCCTGGTTTTTTCTGAATTCCTGTTGCATGGAGTATTGTTTTCTATCCTTTGATCTTCAGTCTATGAGTTTCTTTTTGAATTAAATGCATTTCTTGTACACAGTATATTGTTGGATCTTGCTTCTTGATCCATTCTGCCAGCACACGACACATTTAAAAGTGCAGATTGTATATTTGAACATGACAGATGAGGAATGTGAAAGTACAAGAAAGAAACAGGGAAATTAGAAGTGGAAAAGAAGGAAAACATGTATTTTACACAAATACCAACCAAAGGAAATGGCTAAATGGGTAATAAGACCAAAGTAGACTTCAAAACAATAACCACTAGTAAAAATAGATATACTATTTTTGCTAGCATTTTAATATGGAAAAACTCTGTTGCAAAAAAATAAAACAAAAAAATAAAATTTCAATTTTTCAGTGCAGCTAAGTGTTTGGTTTATGAACTGCAGCCACAGTATGTGAATCAATAGGTCAATCAGCACATTAATTTATTCAGTAGACATTTTTATAACAATATTTAGTAAATGAAGGAAATGATACATTCTTATAATTTGTGGTAATACTCGCTTCTCTCATGTGAACCAGTTACGAATTTTTCCAGCTGTGGCTTTTTAGAAGAGCACAATTGTACATTAGCAAAGAAATATGATATACCCCCCCACATAGGAAAAATACTTATTTTTAACTTACATTGTGTAAAAACTTATGATTTCATAGCATTTGAATGCAAACTCTGTAAGGTAAGCAAAACAATCCTTCATTAATTTCAATTTTTGCCAATTCAGATATAATGAAATTAACACTCCAGGGTCAATTTGGGACCGTGTTCTAAAAGATAGCTCACAATATCTGTGGAGGACCCATGCATATAAATTCACATTAGGGAAATGATAGGAGAGGACCTGCTTTGTTTCATCCCCTCAAAAGTGCTCTCTCACTTGGGGAATCTCTCCAAGATCTGCCTTCATCTAATCTTCATTCTGCATACCTTGCACAAGCCTGGGTTTCCTTTCAAAATTACCTCTAAATGAAGTGGATAAAATGCATATCATTTAGTATGACTAGTATAGCACTGGCTTCTTGCACCTAACATTAGTTAATTAGTGCCTAATCCTAATAATACTCTAGAGCTTAATAATGTCTAGTTGGTTTTTGTGCCTGTCAGAAAGCCATGGCATACTACTAGAAAACCAATCCAGGAATCGGACATCTGCATTCCTCTGGCTCAAAACAGCCATGTCTCTCCTGATACTGCACTGCAATAAAGGCAGTAGCATGTCCCAGTGGGAACACACTTCCCCGTGTTTCGCCTGGCTTTGAGTTTTGCAGCAAAGCCCTGTGAAAAAATTACCTGTCTGGAAATACAAAGTCCAAGCGCCTTCCTGCTGGAATGAAAAAAAAAAAAAAAAAAACATTTGGTGCAAGAGATCTGTGTGTGTGTGTACATGCATACATAATATGTATGTATTTGGCATTATTTGTGGTAAAATTTGATTGGGGAACAGAAAATCATCGTACCTCTCTAGATAATACTAAGCAGGTTCTGAAACTTCGATAGTTGGAGAAGATACATTCATGGAAGTGTTAGCTGCAGTGAGGTGGCCTGCATAACTCTTACTCACTGCTTATTGTTTTGTGCAACTAGCAGTTTCTAGAGACCAAGGATGGACATTGAAAAGACTGGCTCTGGAGTCTGCTTATTTTCATTCCTTGGCCTCATTTCCTTGGTAATGAAAAATAGTGGGAATCACAGTTTTCTGAATTTCTTTTACAAATTAGTTGCCTCTTCTGTGGGAAAAGTGAATTGAAAGGGGACCATGCAAGGATCTGTCCTCAGCTGCTTCTTCCAGAACACAGAGTAAACATTCCTTCTCTGCTTGTGATAATAATCGATAAGTCAATACTGCTTGGATATTTGTCTAAGTCCATCATGTTCTGCTACAATAGTATACCTCAGACTGGCTGGTATATACTGAAATGAATTTATTTGGCTCACATTTTCAGAGGTTAGGAAGTCCAAGATCAAAGATCATATCTGGCAAGGGCCTTCTTGATGTGTGACCCTATGGTAGTGAAGAGCAAAGCAAGAAGGTATGTGTACAGGAGAGAAGCAAGCCAAACTCACCCCTTTTTCAGGACCCTGTTGCTCTGATATACAAATGGCCCACTCCCATAATAACAGATTAATCCAATTGTGAAGGCAGAGCCCTGACACCCAACTCATTTCTTAAAATTCTGACTGCTCTGCACTATTGCATTAAAGATTATGTTTCCAGTGCATGGGCTTTGGACTTTCTCAATTCAATTAGTGGTTTCCACTAATGAATTCTTTTTTATTTGAGCGAAGAAAAACAAAACAAACAAAAACAACAACAACAACAAAAAAAGATGACATATATAGTAAAAACAACAAGCAAAAGAGACAAGCAAGTGACTAGAGTAAATACACAACATTGCAGGTTTACACAACCGGTAGATAGAAGCTTGACAATGGTTGAAATATCGCGCATCGTTATCTTTAAAATGGTTTCTTACATTATCAGATATAGACATGCTAGATTGATCCAATCATATGAGTATTAATTGTTCCCTCTCAATAACGAATACATTCAGCAGTGTTCTTTTTAGTTATCTTACATATACATATATACAGGTTTATATCTTTTCCTCTTCCCTTTTCTCTTTCCACCTATTCCCTTCCCAATTGTCTTTGCTCTTTGAGCTGTTTTTTACCCTTCCATAGTATTTATTATAGATTTTGAATCATATATACTTTTCCATTTCTTACACTAGGGAGACAATACAGTATTTACACGTGTGGGTTTGATTTATCTCGCTTATGAGTATGGTCTCAAGTCGTGACCATTTACTTACAAAAGTCTCAATACAATCTTTCTTAATAGCTGAGTAGTACTCCATTGTATAAAAATACCACATCTTTTTTATCCATTCTTTGATTGATGGGCACTTGGGTTGTTTCCAAGATCTGGCTATTACAAATTGG
>RJWM01032701.1:0-21250 GCA_004363535.1 Dasyprocta punctata | reverse complement strand
GAGTATGGTCTCAAGTCGTGCCCATTTACTTATAAAAGTCTCAATACAATCTTTCTTAATAGCTGAGTAGTACTCCATTGTATAAAAATACCACATCTTTTTTATCCATTCTTTGATTGATGGGCACTTGGGTTGTTTCCAAGATCTGGCTATTACAAATTGGGTTGCTATAAACATGGGTGCACAGATATCACTGTGGGAGTGTAGACTGGTGCAGCCACTGTGGAAGTCAGTGTGGAGATTCCTCAAGAAGTTAGGATTAGAGATCCCATTCAACCCAGCTATCCCTCTTCTGGGCATTTTCCTAGAAGAACTGAAAACACCATATGTAGGATAACTTTAAAAGACTGTCCCTTCCTCCACCAGCCTGCTCCCTGCATTGCTTCAAAGAGCCCTCTTCATGATCTCTCAGCCTACAAAGTTTGAGAAATGAGAATCCCTCTGACCTTCCCCAGGACTCATTCAGTGTTCACCTTCCAGTATGCAGAGATATAACTGGCAGGAAACAGCAGCAGTAGGCCTTTTTAGAAAGATGGTGACAGTGGAAGGAGGAGAATGAGTACATGCAGAGGCAACCAGGATCTCACAAAGGGAAGAGCTAGATATGTAAAGAGCCTCTCACTCAGAAGTCAACTGGTCAACCAAAAAGTAATGCTAAATGGCCTTGCTATCATGGAGAAATTAAGAGGGACTCTCGAAAGCAAGGCTAAAAAGCCAATCCAAGGACTAAGAGAGACTATCTGATGGGAAGGCTCAGGATGGCAACTTTGGTCAGTTAGACCTCAATGTTGGCTCTGGAGCTTTCTAGCTGTGTGGCCTTGATCCCTTTAAGCCTCAGGTTTGCTCATGTGAAAGTGCCCTCCTAGATTACTGCTGGTTTTTTAATGAAATTAAAGACAGAATTCATGGAAAAGACTTACCGTGGTGCCTGGCATATAATAAACACTCAGCTAATATTAAAAATAGTTATTACTATTGTTAAATAAAATTCTCTATGGTTCAAATGTCCCCCTCAAAACTCATGTTGAAATTTACCCCCACTGTGAGGTATTAAGAGGCAGGACCAGCTGGAGGTGACAGGTTATAGACTGATGGGTTGAGACTGGATCTGTCCTAAAAGCTAGTTTGTCTTTTTTATAAGTGTTCTCCTCTTGCCATGTGAGGCTGTACCACCTCAGAACTCTGCAAAGAGCTCCCATTACCAAGAAGTTCCTCATTGGATACAGCCTCTCAACCTTGGAACCCCCTCTCCAGCCTCCAGAACCAAGAGCTGGCCAAACCTTTATTTTTTATAAATGACCAAGTCTGTAGTATTCAGTTATTGCAACATAAAATGGTCTAAGACAATGACCATTGATTTGGACTTAGCTCCTGAAGTAGGCCCCGATAGACCAGCCCCAAATAGAGTTACTCATGCTAAGGCTTCACAGACCAAAAGATAAACTGTTTGCTGTAAGATCTGAATTTATGAGAATTCAGGAGTGAGATGATAGTTAAATCCTCAAATAGGCCAAATTTAGCCAGCATGGTAAGAAAGCCTGCTCTGTTTTAACCCTTATGAGGATAAAAACGTGGAGTAACCTAATAAAAACCAAGAAATTTTTGGACTACCCCATTTTCTTGTGCCTTACCTAAACCAGCTGTTCTGCCGGCTTAACAGACTGTCTTTCTGTTTCATAGATGGGAAGATGCCAATTCATGAATTGCTAATAAATTAGCTTAGATTTGCTTTGGTGACATGGAGCTTCAGCATGAGGGGCTCCACTGGGTTCAGTGCAGAAGCTCAATCCAAATGAGTGAGCTCCTATGCATTTCATTTCTCAGAAGTGTATGTGCTCTGACTGTGCATATGCATACCCAAATACTCCAAAATCTAACCCTTAGAGCATAAGAATAATCACACAACACTGTTTACAATAGCCCCAGCTCAAAATAGCCCAAGTATCTACTAAAAAAAAGAATGAGTCAGAAAATTGTGATAAATGCATTAAATTGAATATTATTTAGTGATGAAAATAAACATATTTCTAACATAGGAATGCAGATGAGACTCAAACATAATGTTGAGTGTAAGAGGCTTGACACAAGGGAATGATTTCATGCACATACAGCTAAAATGACAGGAACAACCTATGGTGATCTCATTGAGATAGTAGTTACCTTCAAGGGAGGGGAGGGGACTCTAAGTTAGTCTTGTGACTGAGAGAGACATAATGGCAGGGGCGCTTCTGTTTTATTATTTTATGAAGGATAAGCAAGCATTCTATAAAAACTCTTCAATTTGTAGGCTTATGAATTTTGTATTTTTCTAAATGCACTTTATACATCAATAAAAAAATCAGATTGCTCATAAACCAAGTGGTACTTTCCCTCTTCCCTCCTACCCAAGGAGAATTGCATCATTGTGACTTGTGGAATGTGGCGTCCTGGTAAGCCTGACATTGCCAGATGACTTGGAACTCTGCAACATTTATGAGAGGAGACACCTCATCCCAACCACAATGCCTGAGCATGCGTAAAAAACTCCAAGAGACAACAAAGAGTTAGAAAGTTTCGACCTCATGAGAGACTGAATTGATGAAACAACTTACACACCATGAGCCCATGTAAGCTCGACACCAAAGGAGAGCCACTGCTCAAAAGCTTGAGCAACAGGTGCAGGGGGGCCTCCAGAGGTGGCAGAGGCTGCACCTGGCCTTGTTCCTCCCCTGAGGCACCATTGTTAGCATAAAATTGAGGCATGAAGAGATTAGACACCTAGGGCTGTGTCATATGGTGTAAAGAGGTAAGATCTGAATCCAGAATGGAACTTTTGGTAACCTGGCAGCAGGACTTGGGCAATTGACCCCTAGGCTGTGCAAACACTTAAAGATGGATGAAATCTGGGGCAGGTGTCTTCCATAGATATGTAGCATGAGCCACATACTTGATTTTCAAATTTCCAGTAGTCACATACATATGAAAAGGTAAGAACATGATTAAATTAATTTTAATGTCTTTGTACATTTTATTTAACATAATATATCCACAATGTTATCATTTTTGCATACAATAAACATGAAACTAAAATTATTAGTGAGGCCTTTCAATCTTTTTTTAATTCTGAGTTTTCAAAGTTCCATGGATGTTTCCTACTTACAGTTCTTCTCTATTTGGACTAGCCACATTTCCAGTGCATATCATACTGGACAGCATAGGTCTACAAAGCTGGAGAGGAAAGAAAATTACCCATGGAGAACAATGGTCTTGCAAAAGCTAGGATAGAAATGCTGTGAGTGTTTGGGGGCATCTTTCATGAGCTGCTTGGATCTACCTATCCTAACAGCTTCTTCCAGGGAAATTTACTCTGTCATGCTGTCAATTCCTTTATGCCTCTATTGATTAAAGAGAAATGGAGATACACATCCAGATGATTCTCTCCTTCCTCACATCAGCCTCCAGATCCACACGCCAGGATGAAGGGAAATCTGCTTTTGGTTCCACTTCTGTAAGGGCTGTGGACCAAGGATGATCCTGGCACTGAGCCCCTCTGTCTGTACCCCACTCCCTTCACCTCCCCAGTGCCATGCTTCCCAGGCACTCCTTTCCCGGGCTCACTCATCACTGCTCTCCCTCCCATCCACTTTCACCCTCTTTGTCACGGCTTGGGGATTGTTGCTCTGCCTTCCTGTCTGCCCCTCTAAACTTCCCCTGCCATTTCTGTCGGACCCCAACTTGGGTTCTTTATTTGGTCCACAGAGGGGCTGGCTTTAACTTGCCATCATCATTTGGGCTGTACCATTCAACACTGTTCCTGTAACCTGTGAACCACTGTTCCATCAGTTACCCAGCCAATTTGTCCCCCAACCAGAGGTAATATCTTCCACCAACAGACAGAGAGCAGGCTATTTGTAAAGAAAGCGATGTAAGAATAAAACCTCCAAATGTTGAAAGTAATAGAGATTTCATGCCAACAGTATTCTTGAAACAGAACTGAGCTGTTCTCTAGTCATTGTGCATTTGCCATATAATGTCCAGTTGAATTACTCCTTGAAGTCTCTCTGCTCACAGTATTAGCCATGAATTAATCCTCTGTCTGTGTAGGGAACAATAATATGCAGTCACGTGAACTATGTCCATAATTAACTCATTTAGAATTGTTGGCATCCACATTGCTAAATGCCACACAAGAACAGATAGACTTAGGGATGTTCAGTTACAGACAAACATATCATGCAGATGTTGACTTGTAAACAGTGCCAAGTGTTAGGATCAGCTGCTACCAGATACAAGAAATGCAAATAAATATTGTCTTCAAAAGTTTGCAACAAATGCCTTGTTCAGGCAGAACCCTAAGAAATTTTCTGATCATGTCTCCATTGGTGGTTTGAGGTTTTCATTAAGCACCACTGGGACCATAACTCTGTTTCTGAGAAAAAAAGTGGCTATTTCTACAGATGAAACTAGTGGCTGCCAGGACCATTACAGTGGTATGCTGGAACCACAGGGCTAAACCTCTGATCTGCTGATAATATGTAGTTCACTTCCTCTCTGAACCGCTTCTCGTCTGTGAAATGGAGCTAAATGAACTTACACCATAACGTGGAGTACATCACCAGCGAGGATGAATGTATATCACAGGACTCTGGGTTCACTAGGTGGAGCCCTGAGAAAGAGAATGCAAACGCGTATGCCTTTTCTGGTCCTCCCAAAAGGTGAGCTGGGACGTTAGATTTAGTTTCATGAAAAGATTATGGTGGGGGTCATAAATTGCAGAAGAGAAGAACAGGACTAAGTACATCTTCAATTCATGACACCCAATCAACACCATTTCAGCTAAAGCTCTGTCTTGTTCTGATCCATTGTTTTATATACGTCTTCTTTATCCCTGGGCTCATACTTGTCAGTTCTAGTACTCTGGTACTAATATGTCCTTGGGTGTGTGTGTATAGTAATACATTTGAACTTTTACAATGTTATATTGTCACTGTGAACATTACACAGATACATTAGACTATGGAACTTATTCTTTTTTTATGTAGAAAATAGAAAACAGTTTAATACCATGGTAAACCAAAGAGTTCAAGGCACATGCATATCTGAAGAATTAAATTTTCTTATTTTTGAAACTTACTGTGCTATCTATATTCTCTCTCTTGCTTTTCTTCTCATTCAGCACATACAAGGTAGACCAGAAACCATGAGAGCTGAGAGTGCACCCTTGGAAGCCAGACTGCCTGGCATCATAGCCAGCTGTGTTAAAATTAACTCACTCAGTCAGCTCTCCAAGCATCAGTTTTCTCACTTCTAAAATAGAGGTAGTAAAAAGATTTATTTCATGGAGTAGCGAGAACACATATTTTGTATCATAAGCTTCTAGCACATAAAAGCCAACATCAGTATTATCACCATCACAGCTACCATTCCTACACCTGGTGCCACAATGAACATCCTCACACACAGCTCTTTATGGTTGTGGGGCCTGAGTTTCTCTAGAGTGTGGAGT
Organism: Dasyprocta punctata; assembly: GCA_004363535.1. Lineage (NCBI taxonomy): Eukaryota > Metazoa > Chordata > Mammalia > Rodentia > Dasyproctidae > Dasyprocta > Dasyprocta punctata. Next base: position 15,765 of record RJWM01032701.1, on the reverse strand, counting down.
CCAACGAAGACTGACTGGGTCATAGGGTGCAGGCACACTCGATTTCAACATGTACTGCCAAATTTCCCCCCATGACAACTGCTCCAGTCTACATTCCCATCATTAGTTCCTGAGAATTCTGGGAAAGATTTCTCACCTAGGAAGAGCCCACACTGTAACAAGTCTTTCCTCCAGTGCCACTGACACAATCTAGCTGGGACTCTTCTTTCCAAGGTGAGTGGAGAAATAACACTACAAGATGTGGGCAGCTAGGCAGCATGGACTAACCCTAACCCTAACCTGCATCCTAGAGCCCCTAAACCCTGCTACCATCCTCAAATAAGAATATCATCATCACTGTGGGATCAGGAGAAGGATCTAAAGTGCTTCCCTCAAGGTTTGTAATATACACAGTGTAGGAGAACATAGACTTCTCCCTTGCCTGGGTAAGAACTTCTGCTCTGGGAGCCACTCCCTGATGGATGATGTTGTCAGCCAAACACAAAACTCAGAGTATTACTGAGGAATGGTCAAGGCCCTAAAGGGCTTGGGGGCTGCTAATGTAATCTGGTAGGGCAGGAGGCATTGAAAACCCCCTGGTGCAGAAGAGTTCCCTACTGTCAAATATCTTTCCATGGCCTAGAGAACACCAGAAATGCAGTTATTTAATTCAGTCTTTTGAATTAGATTTGCATTTTCTCTGGAAGCCTGCACGCTATTGACACCTCATCTGAGAGGACTCTAGGCTCAACACCTGTTAGTCCCAGAGGATTTAAGCATCTCAGTAGAACTCCCTGGGCAAGTGGGACTTCTGATAAAGGCTTGGTAGGGTGGTGAAGTATGGTAAATGCTTGACAGGACTGGGAGTTGTGTCTCTTGGTCTCTCCAGCAATGGTTAGGTACAGCTCTGGGGTGATTCTGGGTCTACTTGAAGCTGCCACTTCTATTCAGTGTGACACCTGTCTCTTCACAAAGTTACTAAACTTAATGGTTACCAGTAATCCCAGATCTGGCTCTCAAATTCAATAAGCTCCAAAATAATGTTTTTATGAGAGGTGAGTTCTGTTCCTTTGTCTCCCTTACAAGAATCCATTAAGATTCAAAAGCAGAAACTAAGTGACTTATTCATTGCCTCACCCACTGGCAAGCTGTTTCTTATACAGCATTTGTTTCTCTTTCCAAACTGCAGGCTGCCAATTGAGCTGAAGCTATGAGACAGTGAATTCGACCCTTGGCTATATGAAGGTATGTAGTTCTTGGGAATGAGAGAAGCAGAGAAAGCTGCCCTGAATCAGGTTATAGGCAAACAGTCTTCTGCCCAGTGAAGCTGCAGTCATATGGTGCAATTTGGCTTTAGGCTTTCACACTCTGGCCTGAGCAGTATTTGTAGGTATTTAAATTTTTAGACATAGCTGAAGACACTAGAAAAAAATAAGTTGGCATGATAATGGGCCACTAACTTTTAATATAGTTCTGTTTTTTAATACTTTTTATTCTAAGCAATTTTTGTGGATTCTCAGCAAATATTTGCAGATAAGTGAGTGATGAAGGATGAGACTTACTCGGTTATCAGATTTCTCCAAGGCTAAGATCACCTTCACCTTCCCACATAAACTCTTGATGCTTTAAGGCATATGTTAGTTAAAATTCAACACACAGTGTTGAAATCTGATCTGAAAATCTCAACTGGATGTTGGTGAAGCCTCAGCTGAAGCATTAGTCTGAGGTGTGGCAGGATGGGATCTAAGGGCAGAAGGCCAAGCCAACAGCTGGCTCAAGAGAAAGGCCAAGGCCCTGGAGACCAGTGTTTGGCAGTGAGTTAGGCTGAAGAGCGGTGATGATTACAATGAACTCTGGAAACAGGAACAGATGCTGCAAAGACAAGGCTGAAGCAAGCAAAGAGCATCTGTCGGGAATAGCCAAATAAAAAGTCCATAATGGGGTTAGGAGTTGGGAACAAGGATCAAGTGTGCAAGGGTCAAAAGGTGGTGTTAAGTACAATAGCATGAAATAAAAGAAGCTGAGGCTTGAGACCTGGGTCTAGAAGTCAGAGAGGGAGGTTTTGCTACAGTTCCCCCTTCACAGCATATTCAATTCCATTTCACATGTACTACCTTGTATGAAAAGTAGGACTCAATTTAGACCCCCTGGCATCCAGGGGAGGACAACTTCTGAGGTTTTGCCTTCCCACTTTGCTACAAAATTGGTATCAGTTAGTGTCTCTGCCTCTACCTTTTGGAGCCAGGTTGTAATGGGTCCCAGCTTCCAGAGCCAGTCACATGAAGCCGCTCCCCACCCCACCATTTCTCTGCCCCAGAAGAAAGGGCCCTGGGGAGAAAAATGTAAGCCAGTCTTACTCTACTATCTTGGTCCTGTCCACAATCACCGTGACCTGTCCTGTATCTATGACTTTAGCTTCTCCCCTATTCTAAAACCTGGACCTCAGTCTGCACTCAAAAATATTTTGTAGAGCCCCTACTATGATCCAAAAACTCTAGTCCCTAGTTGAGATACAGTTATGAAATAGATGTAGGCCCTAGACTCAGGGAGACTACAGCCTGATGAGAGATGGGGCCCTGGGGAACAAGCAGTATTGGTAAAAGATGATAATGGGATGGGGAAATGGAAGTATGTAGGAGGGTAGCTGACCCACACTGGGGGTGGGAGGGCGGGGCAGGAAGGACTGCTGGAGGAACTGAGAGCTATGCCCTCATGCAAAGGACAAGTATACATGAACCAGGCAGAGAAGAGGTCTGTGGGTTTGAGCAGGGTAATAATGTCAGAGGAAGGAACAGCAAGTTCAATGCATCAGTGAACAAAGAAAGTAGGACAAGTTCAAGGATTTGAACATAATATGGCTGAAGCCACTGAGGATGCCCCACTTACTAGCTCTGTGACCTTGAACAAGCTGCTTGAGGTACTTTGGCAAGCTTCTTTGAGCCACATTCTCCTATTTAAAAAATAAAATAATAGATCCCAGAGTTGTGAGAAGTAATGGAAGAACATAGTGATAAAATCTAGCTCGTTGTCTAACTCATTCATGGTAGATGCTCAATGTAGTTTTATTTTCCTACATAATGGGAATTTAGCAGCAAACAGAAGCATGTACTACAGAAAGGAACTGCCTTAAAAGATTGACATTTTCTAGGTTCAAAGCTACTACAGCAATTATTTGCATTCTGCAGACTCAGCTGTGCTTACCTTGTTCCCCATGCTCGCAGGTGGGGACTTCACTTTGTTTTTCTCTGCATCAGTCATAGATATTTCCATTCAATTCAGGCTGTGGTAGGTTCTTATCTCAACTATTCTACTGATTGCTTAAGGGGATTCTTGCCCGAAATCCATTAACCAAAGCTGAATCCTGGAATGTTGGCTTCTTGTGGGTGGTGAGGATATGGAGATGAAGAGCATTCTGCTGGTAACCTGATCTCCCTCACATCTATCGGCTGATATTCTACAGCATTAACATGGGTCCTGTTAGTCCTTCCTCTGACCCCCGCTCCTACCTTGTCCCATTTAAGCTTTCCTGAGCCCACTGGGCACTGCGCATTCCCTTAGCAAATCCAGTGACTTGGGGGCAGAGTCCAAGATCATTACCTAGAGCTCCCCTTGCATCAGATTATCTTTGTCAAGCACTACACTGTCTTCATTAGTAATTTGGAGGTGCTATATAAATGCTAAAATGGGGATTTTCATTTTTGTAGAATCTGGCCATTGTGATAAACACCTCACAATAGAAAACTGTGTATGTTGCAGAAACCTTTCTTCGCTTCCCCTCCACCTTCGCTCCCCTTCCCCTTCCTTTCCTTTCTAAATTGTGTTCTATTCCCCCTTTCCCTACTGTGTGAAAGTACTTACGACAGAAATTAAATATTCGTGCATGTTTGGCATGCCATTGGAACGTGTCATTTTCACTGATTCCTCATGGACCTTTTATGGACCCTGACAATCTTTGATTCTGAACCTGCAAAGTGTAGCTCAATGCTTTGAGGACAACTTTGACCCTGGACAGAAGGGTGGTGGTGAGTAATGTGGTTTAAGACAAACCCTAACTAAATATCTGCTCAATCTTTTTGATGATCCTGTTCTTACCTTGGGGTTCTCAGGATAAACTGGGAGGAAAGATTCTAAAGGAAAGTTAATAAAATGACAACCAAACTGATCATTGAACCTAAACTTTGAATGGTGTCAACAAATCACTTATAGCTTTCTAAGGCATTCTGTACCCAGTGTTCCATTCCTGCCTGCCTGTCACAGGAGCCAGGCCCTCCACTGTGAGTAAAGGAAGCAGCCATTGCCTTCAGACTCCATTCCCACCAGGGACCCTCACCAACCTCTTACATTTCTGCCTTGGTCTCTTATCACAGACTATCAGGCCCACAGCCTCCCAAATGAGTAGATAGCAAAGGTTTAAATAAAAGAGATGAGTGGTATGATTCTAAGGATTCAGGAAGATCAAAACCCTCTAGCAGAATTTGAGATACTCTGGGGGTTGAGACAAAGAACTTCTCAGGTTGGCTCGTATTTATTTAGTTTTCAGACAAAGGAAGAGGATACCAAGGAAAGCATGGAAAACTGAGCAGGACCTTGGGAGTCAGTACAAAGACATCCCCAAGTAGTCAATTATGCGAATTATCTGCAGGTGGACATTCACAGCAGGAGTGAGATGTCTGCAGCTGCAGTCTCTTATCTAATTAATTGAGGTTGGAGCCAGGCATCCTCAGTTGTGGCCTTATCTTGTTCTTTGTGGCATCTCAGCATCACAGACCACTACAGGTCTCACCCAGGACCAGTGACTCACAGAGCTTCACTTACTTTGAATCCATTGCCCATCTCCAGACAAGGGACCTAGACCTGCGACAGACTCACAAGTAAACCTAGAAAGCTGATTGCTTAATTTTAAATCCTGCTCAGAACCACTTCGTAGTGGTCTCCATCAGTCTCTGTCACCACACAGTATCACACACCTTTCACATACAGGATACCTCTAATCTAGTGCTAATCTTATCTCTCAGAGCCAACAGTACCATGTTTTTACTTCTGTATCATTTACCCTCATAGTGTTGGGAAGCCAAAGCCCAGGTCAAAAGTCATTTCTTTTAGTTCTCAAGACCTTTGCTCCTTTTAGATAGTTGTCTCTCATATCTCTTATTTTCACACAAAGGATTCTAGGGGCTTATAAATGTAGGCGCATATTCATTGTCTGCATGTTTTTGATTGAACTTTACTAAGTTTACATTATATTTTCTTCCATGAACCTGAATCACAAAAGTTAAATGGATTTTTACCTTGTTCTCCAGAAATACACTCTATTTCTATTTCCTCTAGAGACCTCAGTTATCTGTCCAAGAACTAATTGTCATGTGGTTAAATCCACTGTATTTGATGCTCTGCTTCTTATTTTCCCAACTGCCTAGAAAATGTCCTTCCTGTCTTATTGAGGTTCACAGCGACTCCATGAATCTTAGGATCAGTTTGAGTTTACAAACATAGCTGTGAATTACTCCTCCTACCTGAAGACTGAAGAAATTGTTGGTGTACACGTCTAACACTCTCTCTTGACTTTGTCTTGAAGTTTCACACTCAGCCTTTACTACCTGAGGACTTGACAACCTGATCAGCCATTCTTCTCTGATCTCATCGGTCTAAAGCTCCGGTCATGATAATTAAGCCAGTTTCTTTCTTAGATTGTGAGATACAGATCCCTGCACTCCAATGTAGTAACATTAATGATCCTACTGGCACTCAAGTGTCTGAACAGTGTCCTTTAAGTCAGGAATTTCCTTTATTCATAGTCTCCAAGGCACAGTTTTCGAGACAAGATTAAGACATTGATTCAGAAAGACTTTGCATGTCAGGTCCGTGAAGTAGAAACTTCTTTTTTTTAACTCATTGCTGTTTCCAGTATTAGCCCAGCTCTCAGAACCTAGCTTTGTTGGATCATACCAGAACAAATGAATAAGAAGAGTATCTGAAAGGTTTACACATTTGGAAAAATGCAAAATAAATACAGTAAAAGGGCTTGAACTCCTTTATCTAAAAAAAAGACTATCTCAAGAGAATTTAATGTTTTGATTTTAAAAAGCTGGAGATCTTCTTTAGGGGTAGAATATGTAAGGCAGAATTAGATAGTGTCAATAGTTCAAGAATCAATTCTGGTTGCCAGGGTTCAAATCCTAGTTTTAATGTACAAGGAAATATATGGAAGGGGCACAACAATTTGGATACAGAGTTAAGCCCCATCATCATTAGCTCTTGCCAGTAACAGTTTTATTTTCTTGGTAGTAGCTTTATGTCACCCCAGCAGCAGTAATTTGGTAATAGTTTACTAAAGGTCTGCGTAGAAATGTGTCCATTGAACATCTAGGCTTGAAAAGAAAAAAGAGTCATGTCTGGCCTGGACAAGATTATAAATTTCTTGAAAGTAGGAACTCTGATTATTCATCTTTTCCACTAATAAGTATTTGAGTCTGCCAATGAGCCTTTGTCCAAGTGTTTATTCTTTGCATTGGATGACTAACAGTTTTACTCTGCCTGAATTCTGTGTGATGAATGGTTGCAATGATAGTAAATATTGAAACAAACTCTAATCTCAGTCAGGTGGTAGTGGCATGTTAATGATACACAGGCACCAACAAAAATGTTCCACATTCCATTCAGTTGCATACATTCCAAGAGGGATTAACACTCTAGCAGTATTCTTCCACATAGTACCACGTGTAGACACTGCTGATTTGTGTCTCCCTCTTCAGGAGTCTTTTTTCTCTATCCCATTTTAGTTATATAAAAATGTTTTGAGAGGATTGCAGTCTTGCAGCAACAATCTGGCAATGACTCATGTATATTTCAAAATTAAATACTGTAAAGAGCATTACTCACAAGCTTGCCAAAGAATTCCTCAGTTGTCTTCTCTGTGACCTATGGAAGTAGCAACGCCTTTTTTCTATCATCATCAAAGATGGAAAAGACTCAAAGAGCAACTCAATTTTTTAAAAAAATTACCCAGCACCAAAATAATAAAGCAGCATTAAATTACCTGCTTTTTATATTTAAATATCAATCCCAGATTACTCCAGAACATACAAGTAGATTCCTAACTTACTACTAAGTTCATAAACAGAAAAATATTTCTGATAAGAGATTCTAGAAAAGGCAGAAAGTAGTTTTAGAAATGAGATATTCTAAGCAGAGAACAGATTGAATTGGGGTAACACTGTGGCTTTGAATTTAAGTGAGAATTGTTTTTCCTCTTATCCAGAAGCCCAGGATACCCTGCTAAAAATTCAGCAGTTTCAGCTGGTTACTTCTTCCAGATAAAGAAAGGAATATACATCTGTGGACTTAATGCTGGATGTGCTGTGGCTACTGGGTACGACAGGAAAAGGATGTAAAGACAAGGTCTGCTGTAATGGTTTAGTTGATGAAATCCAAAGAGATATGAAAAGTAAGGAATGCATATCCAGGGGGAAAGTTGGCAACACTACATAAAACAATTGTCTTTATATAGTAACACCTTCTTGGTGGTGATGGGCTGGGAAAAGAATATATAGTACTCAGAAGAATAAAATTTTAAATCAGAAGAATTACGTGGTTAAGTATAAAAGGAATGTGAAACCAGTGATTGGAAAGTTTTCAGTTATATTTCTATTTCACACAAGCATACCTATTTTTGAAACTTCAATTCAGAAATATTTTATAAAAGGTCATGCTGATGGAAATTAATCAAACTTCAAAATGGCTAGTATAAGCAGAATTTTTAAAAATCCTGAATCACTAAACTGTTTAATGTGCTGTCTTTGACAATCTGGAACAAAATAAGTACGTAAATTCTGGCTTTAAAGAACAGAGAATTGTTACTCTTTGAAAGAACTTTGAACTGACCTAAATACAGGGACAGGGTGGCAGTCTCTAACTGAAGGTGCAGCCTGACTTTTTTCAGGAAGAAATAGAGCCACACTGATAAAAATCATCTGAGGCTTCAATGTCAAAGATCTCTACACTGAACATCATATGCAAATTTGAAAATACCTCACTTTTTTAGGGGACCTGGTCCCCTTCACTTTATGCTGTTTTACTCAAAGTACTTATCTAGTACCAACAGACTACATTTACTTTTTACTGTCCTATGTCCTCACCAAATGAAAGCTCTACAAAAGTTAAGGGCATTGGCCAGCTTTATTTACTGGTGTATCTCAACTATATAGTAGAGCGCTTAGTACATAGTAGGTTGAATTAAAGTGAAGTCAAACAGCCATACCTGAAAAATAAAATTAATTTTTCGGGTAAATGATGACACGAATAATCAAAATAGTCCTTTCCTCTTCCTCCTGTCTACAACATGGTGATAAATGCTGATGCTCCCCTGGCCATCTCAGGCATCTGAGGGAAAGGCTAAAGAATCTCAACTTTCTCCGTCTTTATCTCATGTACTACTATGGTCCGGATCTTGAAAGTCCCCTCAAGGCCCATGTTGAAGGCTTGGTATTATTGGAAAAAAAGTGATTGGATCTTTAGAAAATGGAGCCTGCTGGGATGAAGTTAGGAAGCTAGGTCTCTGAAAGAATGCCTATAAAGGGAACTGTAGATTACCAATCTCTTTCCCTCTTTTCAGTTACTGGCCATGAGATGAGCAGCTTCCACGATAAGATGAGGTGTTTTCATCATGACATACAGTATTGTCTCACCAAAGGCTTAAAAGCAGTGATCCAATCAATCATGGACTGAATCCCTCAAGCCTATGAACCAAAATAAACCTTTACTCTTTATATGTTGATTATCTCAGGTATTTTATCACAGTGACAGAAGTCTGACTAGCACAGACATGAAACCAACACTATCAAGGGTCTACCTCTGGATCTCTTGTTAAGTAAGAAAAATAAATTCTTTTTATTTAATCCATTGTAAGAATAGTTCATCTGTCTGTTTCCAGATTTATGTCACACTCTTCATATTCCAAATGGTACTCCAAATGATATATGACAGTGCTGTAGCAGCACTAGTGAGAATTTGGAGAATGCAAGAAAAGGAGAATACAGGGAATTTCTTCCCACTTTCCTCTAGTTGTCAGTGTTTCCAGCACTGGTTTTGTCTCTTCCATGGTCCTAGACAGGCCCTCTTCCATGTTCCCAACAGCCATCTTACACACTTTATAGACCCAGGTGGCTCTTTCCACTGAATTCTGATAAGCATCATATCTTTCAGTTGTCCTTTCAGCATTGTGGGTGGTAGTGGCTTCCTGCTGATACTGATCGCTAAACTGTTAATCTTTAAGAAGGCCTATATGCCTTCTCAGCTCTTCCAGCCCCTTAGCAGCTAATGTCCTATACTAAATTATTTCTGTTAGAAAAACTGGCATGGACTAGGTTGTCCCAACTTGATCCTGATTGGTGTAATATCTTTTAGTGGAGTTTTCTCTAACTTGCACAAATCACCTCCCAAATTCATTCAAACCTCATAAGGAATTCAAACTTCTTTATCTTGTGGACTAGAAGTTTTCCACCATTTAAAAAAAAAACATAATACAAAACCTCACAGTTTGGAGTCAAAACTATAGGACTAAACAGAACAAAATCTGTTCCTCCCTCTTGGGTGTTGAATCAGGGTGTTGAATCAGGCTGAATTTGAAGCCATAGACAAATTATGAGGGTTCATCTGTAATGCATGATTTGGTTGTGGTTTTGAATTCTTAATCCATAATCCTGGCTGACATAGAAAAGATATTACTTCCTCTTTTATTGTTGTGCCAACAACATGAATCTCATGCTTAGAGGAGTAAAACAAAAATTATAAATTTCTCAGAGGCATGTCTTATCAGGAGTATAGGGTCACTGAAATAAGGCAATTAACAAAGGGCCTAACATCTCTTCCTCTAGTTCCCTAGTGAATATGTATATAATTAATTTATCCATGCTATGCTAATGTCCTCTTATTCAGAGTCTCCAATCTAATCATGGCTAAGCCAGAAACAAAACAAAACAAACAAACAAACAAACAAAAAACAAACCACCTGATCACAACTTTATTGGAAGTTTGTCTTCCAAGACTGCCACATAGAGAGGACGACTAATCTGCCTTCCTGGGACTGTGCGACCTGCACAGACTCCCGGAAGAGGAAGAGAATGGGCCCCTTGAGAACCCACCCCACTGGGTCCGATCAGCTTCGACCAGAGGACAACTAATCTGCCTTCCCGGGGACTGTGCGACCAGTGAGGACTCCTAGAAGAGAAACATGCACCTCCCATATGCCTACTGGTGCTCAGGTTTAGAATCAAGACAAACCTCCCTCCTCACCCCCCCACCCCAAGCACCTTGCTGGTTCAGAAGTCTGGTTAAATTGACAGCAACTAAGGAACATTAAGCAACTAAATGCTAGTATTGTTTCATTGATTTTGCAGGCCTGGGGCCAGCAATCCGAGCATCTGTTTGGAAGATGACAGTAGGCAATGTAGCAAATATGGGGGATTCTCTTCTGTCTTGTCTTTGAGGCCCGATATGGTTCTCATTGTTTTGCTTTACTCTGATTATTATTATTACTATTATTTTGCTTTATTTTATAACTGTTTTTATTGGTTTTATTCTGTTTTGTTTTTGGTTCAATTCTACCGTAACTGTTGGAATGGTCAGCTATTCTGAAGATAACAAGATATACTATAGTAGCTATTGTTTTCATAGTATCTTTCTTCGAAGTTCTGTACCAGTTCTGCTGCTTTGTTTTGATTGACTTTGTTCTGTTATGTCCTGTTGGATTTTGCTATCTTTAAAATAAAAAAAATAAAGACTGCCACATAACTCTGCCAGATATGGTATCCCGTTTATATTTTCCCACTATGCTAAACCCAAAGATCCTGTTAAAGAGAGGTGAAATCCTCAATTATGCAGAAATATAAATGGTCTGCTCAGTGTAATTTGGAAATATGTTTTCTTTTGGGAAAAAGTAATGCTCCAATACTAAACACTGACCTTATAGTGCAGAAGTCTGAATATAGCAGGAAAGAAAAAAATTTTAATGTCTCCATCAGATCAATTTTTCCACATCAGCACTATGTGCATTAAAACATACACACTTTTTCATTTAATATACCTTAGCCATGGAGTCTGCAAGATAATTAATGATTCTTGAGGAATTTTTCAGTAGATAAACTAGGAGGACACTCTACATACCTTTGTGGCATGAAATAAATACAGCAGAAAAATTTGTAGAATCAGGTCTAAACTATCTTCCTGATATAGATAGTTAAGTCTAATTTGAGCACATGACATTTTGTGGGCTTGGTAACAGGTAACAGGAGAAAGACATCATAGGTAGAGTATCACATACAATGTAACTTTCCAAAAACTGAAGATCTAACATTGCCTTGGTCCTCTAAACTGGTGCCCTGATAGGTGCCCAGATATGATTCAGTCTAATCAGCCACTGTAACCAAAACAGTTTTTTTTTTTTTTGGTAGCACAAATTGAACTCATGACCTCATACTTGCCAGGCAGGCACTGTGCCACTGAGTTATGTCCCCAGCCCAAAATTATTCTCATTTCTGTATAAAATTGTAGGCTTAAATATCAGGAAAGTAGTTGGTTGTATATTTTTGCACTTCCATGCTCTGTGTTTCTACAGTCATAGGAATTCAAGCTCCATTTCAGGGGAAATTTCTATGGGACAATGATGAATGATTCAGGAGATGGTAGCTGTAGAATAGGCTCTTCTGAAGGACATTAATAACACCATTCTGCACTGCATTTTTGTTCACTCACGCAGCATGGTTGATTTTCTCCACATAAATGGAGAGACTGCATTTCCTGAAATGGCTCCAATAATATTTTTCAAACTTTTTTTGTGACCTTAACCACTCCTCCATCAAGAAGGAAGTCTGACTGTGCTTGGTTTGAATCTAGATAGGCCAGATGCTACTGTATGTTTCTACTAGCAGAATGTGACAAAAGTGATGCTGTGACTTCCAGGGCTGGGTTGTAATAGGTTATATAATTGTTATCCTTGTTGACATTTGGAACTCAAAGCTGCCACATCAGAAGTCCAACTTCCTTGAGGCTGCCATGCTATGAAGAAGGCAAATCGATGGAAAGGCCACAAGTAGGTGTATTCAGCAGCCCCAACGTCATTTCCAGCAGTCAGTACCAACCACCAACCCCTTGAGTCATCTTGACATCCGGCCCAGCTTGGCCTTCAGGTGACAGTGGCCCCAATCACATCTGATTTCATTACTTCAGAGATCTAAACCAGAATCATCCAGATGAGCTTTTCCAAATTCATGACTCAAAAACTCATGAGCAAAATAAAAGATTGCTTTAAGCTGCTAAAGTTTTGGGTAGTTTGTTATGTAGTAATAATAATAAAAAAGAACTATTTCAGAATTACTTTAATTTTATTCCTCAAGCTGTCTCAGAATCTAAGAAAATCAGAATATTCTGGTCACCCTTGGAGAAGGAGCGTTTTCCTTGAGCTGCTTGACCTCTGCACTTTCTAAAACCCTGGCGTCTCTAGAATTTGCTAATACTGAATGGCCCTGATAAGCAGACACACTATTATGGAATCATTCAGAGAAAATTATATTTACCAGCATCTTTTAAGAATATTGTTCTACATATTTGGGAAAATACACTATAATCAACTACATAGTGAAGGCAAGATGAAAGGAGAGGAGAGTACAAAACTCAAGTCCACTTTCAAGTAGTAACAATAGTTGCTGGATTTCCATCTATGGGTTGGGAAAGTTCTTTCTGCTTTGCTAAACACCTAAGGATTGAAAAGATAGAAGACAAACTGAATTACTCAGCAAAATAGAGAAAATTGGACCACACTTGGAAAAAGTAAAAATGGGAACACCCCGTTGCTGAGTAGCAGAAATGAGAACTTTGGGGAACAGAGATATATAACAATATTTTGAAAGTGGATTGCATAAAGAAAACTTTACCCCCATCATCCTTGGCAGAGTTTCAGTAAATAATATATTGCTACATAATTCTATTGTTGTTAGTGGCTTCCTCTAAGCAGACTTTTCCACAAAACTCTTGATGTTTCCCACCTATTCTTCTAAGAACCCTCTTTCCATTCCTAAGTCATTTTCTTTCCCATAAGTTTCATTTTTCTCCCTTCCTTTCCCCTACTAAATGGTATGTGAGCCTCAAATTCTAATACCTCATTTTTCTCTGAACTCCTGCATGCATACATACACAACAACCTGTTATGTCTCAAGAATTCTCTTTTTGTTGTAATACATGTTTGCAGTACATGCAGTTTACAATTATCTTGGGGAGTACTTAATACATCTTGATTCCTTTTTAAATCTGCTTCCCTCATGCTTCCCTTCCTCTTCCTTTAAATTCCTTTCCCCATTTTCATTCTTATTATTCTTATCTCATGATTATGACATACCTTTTTGTTGATATAATTTACAGGCCCTCAAGTGCTAAATTCATGAAGGTAGAAGAAAATTCTTCCTGTCTAACAGGACTATTCCTTCACAAGATTGTGGAAGAATTCAACCCCAGTTATTACTGATATCAAGTCAAAAAATAGGTCTTGCTCCAAAGATTATAAGAGACAGTTTATTCTGAGCAAAATAGAAGTGACCAAGGTCAAGAACACAGATGCAGTTTGCCCTGAATAATGGCTTCCACCATGTATGAAGTCTCATTCACTTCTACAGTCACAGAGGAAAAGAAAATTAAAAATCAGTTCATTTATCAGTGACATTGGTGTGGGCACTGAGTATGCAGGCTATAGTAAAGTGGGAAAATGTATTCCATGGGTATCAGATGTTACTTCATAGCATTCTTAGCACTGATGTTGGTATAGGGTTGAGGTCTGCTAAGCTTAGCTGTACATTCCAAGTGTTTTACCTAATAGTCACAAGAATGTTAGGTCAGATACAGAGGTTGAAAGTAAATGGCCATTAAAGAACCTAAGATAACCCAAGATAATTTTGGGTCTCAATTTACAACATTCCATCTCTCTGCAGTCATGATGTTCTACTGGCCAACGACAAGCAGTCTGCATGATCTTTAAGTAGACGCAGATTCTTCAAAGAACTCCAACTCCATGTTAGGATTGGTAGAGAATAGGCTTCTCTTCAAGTTCCAGCTATAGTCTAGCAGCCTTATGTACTTCTTGGAATTAGAGGGAAGAGTCACTTGCCTTAACTGTATTCCTCTGCTGGGATACACTTATTGTTCAGATAGCACAGCTCTTTGTGTCCCCATTATTTCCCTGCTGTGTGGGGGCGAGGAAATTGTAGTTAGGGCAAGAGTTTAGGAACAGCTTTATTCAGTCCTTTTCTCTACCTGAGTCTCTTTATGGTACAAGGAGCATATCTCATCATTCTCCACGCAGATTTTCAGTTCTCTCCAGTCTTTGAAGCTGCTAGTCTCAAAGAACACTCACTTCTCTCTCATCTCTCTAGTGTATGTCTCACAAAGAGCTCAGCCCTTGGAGACATAAAGTCCAGAAAAATCGTTGTCTGTAGTAATCTGCTTGCTCTATCTGCAACATAAAATTGCCTGCTGGCAAGGGTGGGGCTCAGAGAGAAAGAAACCTTCCTAGGAGAGAGAAAAACCTTTTGCACAAAGAAAGCACTAATATCTCAACAAAACACAGAGACACATTAAACAAGATACTGCAGGTGTAATACCTATTGCAAAAAGGAGAAATATCTGAAGCCAAAGGAATGGACTTTTTTAGTGCACACTACTTATATGGAATAGTAGGTTTCATCTGACACATAGATTTCGGTACATCAGTTCACAAATTTAATTCTCTCAAAGATTCTGGCTGCAAACTGAACTGGACATGAACTGAGTCAAATTTCCCCAGAAGGTTAAAATTGGACCTAAGCATTAAATTTGATTCAGTTTCCTTCCAATTTGGTTTGCAAAAAGAATCATGAAAAGAATTAAGGACTGAAGGAAAAATGGCCGACCTGATGACTCCGCCATAGGGAGACTCCCTGGAATATACCTCCCAAATGCTGGAATACAAAATAATACAATAACAGAAAGAAGGAAAGGGGAGGGAGATGGATCCTCAGGACCTAAGAGGAGTCTAGGATGAGAACTGTAGCCCACGGAAAGAGGGAAAAAAAAAGAAGAAGTAAACAAACAAAGGTGGCGGCGCCTCTGACCTGAGCTCAATCCAATCAACGCTGACCCAAACTGGGAAGGTGCGATTAAAGTGCTTGAGATGCGCGATTGAACTTCTGTGGCTAAGGCGGAGAGGGCTATTGATCGTGGAAAGAGGAGGTCGCGAGCTGGTGAGTGAGTAAACTCGGCGGGCCCCAGCCCCCCACCCCCCACTCCCCAGGGAGAGCGAGGAACAGGTTTCCATCTTGAGACTGGAACTGCACCTAATTAGGCACGGTTCCTTGCCCACACCAGGCCCTGAAGGGTCCTGGCAGAATCTGCACAGGTGCCCTGGGGGTGATAGAGGAAATTAGGTGGACGGCCCTATCCACGGGCACTTCACCAGACATCCGCTGAGCCGAGGCGGCCTGGGGAAACACAGCAGAGCCCAGGAAAATGCCAAGAAGGAAAGGTAGAGGGCGCTCTCCGGACTCCGATACAAGCAGCACAAACCCGACTGACATAAAGGCAGACAAGGTTGGGAGTCCAAAAATTAAACTCTCAGAGGAGATGACAACCGAAGTGGGGAGACAACTCCATGAAGCTATGAAAGAAATTAAAGCGGCACTGTTAGCCCAACTGAGAATTGAAATGAAATTAATAATAGGGCAATCCCTTAGCGCCTCTAAAGGAGACATAGCCGGAAAGGTGGAGGAC
>RJWM01032700.1:0-11768 GCA_004363535.1 Dasyprocta punctata | reverse complement strand
CAAGTGCTGTGAATATAACAATATGCAATGTGGTGATTATTGTTACTCTCCTGTTGGCTGGTTGTGAAATTGGTTTGCTTTGGTTTCTTACTTTGCTTTTGTTTAAAAATAAATAAATAAATAAAAAGGTGAAAAAATAAATTTAAATTTAAAAAACAAAAACAAACAAACAAAAAAAAAAGAATCAGTAAATACAAAAATAAAAGGTTAAAATCAAGCTTATGTAAGGATACAAAAGGATTCAGAATTTACATACTGGTTAAAAGTTAAATCTCACTAAAATGAAAAAAGAGCTATTTAAATTTACAAGGGGTATTCACACCTATGAAAATCAAGAAAAGATTCAAACAAAACAACAAAAATCTCACTGGGCGTGATGGTGCACGCCTGTAATCCCAGCACTCTTGAAGCAGGATAGTGGCAAGTTCCAGGCCAGCCTGGGCTACAAGGTGAGCTCAAGGCCAGACTGAACTGCATAGTGAGACCCTGTCTTTAAAAAGACAAAAGAAAAAAAAAACTTCACAGTAATCCAGGTGTGGCACATGCCTATAATTTCAGCAATCAAGAGGCTGAGGCAGAGGGATTGCTCAAGCCAGCCTGGGCTACATAGTGAGTTCAAGGCCGGACTAAACTACATAGAGAAATCCTGTCTCAAAAAAAAAAAAAATCTCACACCAGATTCCTAGATGTTGACATGATAAAATTAGTACAATGTTCTGGAGAACAATCTGACAACATATGACAAAAGCTATAATAAACTGATGAGTCCCTTTCAGTTGACAGATCCACTCTAGGAAATAAAGTCCAAGAAAGTAAGTCTCCAGGTAGAGGGAAGTAAAAGACCATCTAAGTAGGCAAAGAGCTTAGTAAAAAAACTTAGTGGAAAGTTGGGATCAATTTATAACATCTTAAATACAGTTGAACTTCTTACCATTAAAATAATGATGACTATTCAAACTCACAGGTAAATATATATAAAAGTATTAAGTCAGAAAAATATAAAGCATAAAATGGACATTGATTATTATTATGTGAAAATCTGCCTTTACAACAAGAAAAAAGAAAACGTCTAGTGAACTGGCTTTTTTATTTTATGGCGAGAAGACTGTTTTTAATTACTTTAACGTTTCATCAAGTTAGTTTGAAAAACAATTTTTCCTTTAAAGTCTCCTTTTACAGCTTGCTTAAAAATGGTCTGCCTGCATGCTCGTATAGGCTGATAAGAGGGACAAATGGAAACAAAAGCATTTTCAGTATACTTCAGTATTAAAACTACCTTCAAAACCATATCAGTAATTCAGTGTTAAGACATAGTAGCAGAGGCAAACAAGACAGGTCCATCAAAAAATCTGACTACAAAATAAATAAGCTGATAATTCAGTTTTTCAAAAATAATTTTTTCCATCTGACAAATTATTATCATTAGTAATACAGATAGTCAAGTTTACCCTTATCAAGACTGCTATTCCATTTTTTTGTGATTTGTAAAAATATAAGAAAAACATTTGGTCAGTAAATTCGATAACAATTAACATTGCCTCGGTGTTATAATATACAAAGAGATACTAAAATGAACACCAAACCAATTTAAATACTCAGTGCAAGCAAATTTTAAATCATTTTGTTTATATGTAGTCTATCATATTCCTCCAACTTTCTTTAACTTTGTCTGATTTTCCTCATTTGAACCTTATTTGAAGATAGCTGATTTAATTTTAGTATCATCAACCCTTTCTCCTTTCATTACCGTACAATTCACTATGCCTGTGACTAACACAAGAGAACTTCCTACCCAAAATAAAACGGACCACCTTTTTGTCAATGCTGAACAGTGGGTGCATTTACATTATAAATTATATTTTCAAGAAAAACAGAGTCAACCCAACGCCTTTGGTCTTTTACTGAAGTATATATTTCTATTTTAAAAGAGGCCCATTGTTGTCTCCTCGTAAAATCGTGTTTATAAATTCTCAAAAGGTTATAATCTATAGTTTTTATTTCATTAAATGCATCTGTACAAATGCGATTCACTCATGATTTAATAAGCTATTTTCTGAGATATGAAATATTAAACGATATGCTTTTATTCGGTAGTTCATTATCTAAACCTGGCAAATTTGTAATTCGCTCGATGTGCCTTATTATTTTTAATTGTGTCTTTTTTCCCAGTCCACGGTCCGTCAACTCCCCTGCTGAGCCCGTTCTCCCCCGCTTCAAAAAAAAAGGGAAAAAAAAGGGGAAAAAAAAAAAAAAACAACCCTGGCCTCAGTTCCCGTATTTCAAGCCAGGACCAACCAGAAAAGAGTTTTCTTCCACTAATCCGGAACTCAGGACTGTTACCGACGCTGCCATTGGCCAGCGTCAATCCCTGGTACGTGCCCCAAGATAACCCCCAGATTTCTCTCCCTTTTCCCCCTACAATGGGCCTTCCTCGATGTTTGCATCATACTCATAATCCACAACACCACACTTCTGATAATCAACTCACAGTCTTCAAAGTTTTAGGCTGGAAACAAGCTAGGCCGGGGGGGGGGCAAGATACCCTTTCTCCAACTCGCGGGAAGGGGGAAGGGGCAGTCATTCTCCAGCTCCGCACCAAGCTCAGGAGCCTTGAAGATTGAGGGCTGGGGTGCAGGGCCTGAGTTAGAGGTTCAAGGTGGGGGAGGGAGTAGAGAAAGAGTTGGTTTAAGTTGAAATGAAAACTTTACTCACCAGATCCTCGAAGCTTCTTCGGTGCTCTTTCCCCTCCCAGTCCAAGCGGCGCGGAATCAGCTGGGGGCCGGAGGAAAAGGGAGAGGGGTGCAAATGATATAGGTGAAGCCTCTGCTCCCATCAATCGGACCCACTTTGGGTCCAGGTCCTCGACCCTTTGCAGTCTTTATTTTTCTTGTCCCAACAGCAATTGCTTCAGAGCTTATCGAGTTGAGAGGAGGCTAAAGGGGAGGATATCCTTAAAAACCGCCTCCCATAAACATAAAGAGGGGGCGAGTTAAGAGCCTAGCGTCATCCACCCCTTTTGAGGGAAGAAACCGGTTCACCCTAGTGACAACAGCTATGGGTGCCCGGATCGAAGCCACCTTCCCAACCCCTGCCCTCCGCCCTAGATTTGCCCTCCCCTTCCTCCAATCTCACCCCGGTTCTCCCCACCCCTTCCCAAAAGGGTTCCGTACCTGATGCTCCTCGAGCTCCTGCACTAGCACCTGAGCAGAAGGGAAACATGGATATGAGGAGCAGCTCCGACCATCAACCCATTCCTCCCTCCCCAATTCGAACCCAGTCGCTGACTGTAGGACTAGTCAAGGCCGGCCTTTCCTTCACCCTCAAAGAACTGGTCACCCCGCGGTCCTTATTTTCCCCACTGGAACCATTTCCCAGGACTCCCAGGTCTCTTCCCCCTCACCTGAGCGGATTTGTTGCAGGGTCCGGACTGCAAGAACCTAGCGATCAGGTAATACAGCTCTGAGGAAGAGGAGGGAAATGAGGTTGAGAGGGACGCATAGAAGAGAACTAGAAGCTTTTTCAAAAGACATTGACAGCCGCAGCACTAAGCCCCCATCCCCTTATCCCCGGGACACAGCTACCCACCGGCTTCTATCTGGGTAGGTGCCGCCGCCATCCTTTTCCCAAGGGGGTTTGGGCTTTGCTCTAGAGGGGCTGACGGGGGCGGGTGGGGGCGCTGCTTCTATTGTGGTGAAGCCCCCATGTCTGGAAGTCCCGCTGCTTCCGCCACACTCCTCGTCCCAGTTTCGGTCTCCCTCGGATTCATCGCATCACGTTTCGACCCATAGATATTCTAGCCCAGGAGCTGAAGAGGCGGAGGAGGAAGGAGAGCAAGAGAGAGAAGAGGAGGGAGGAGCCGAAGTCACAGAGGGGTGGGCGGGGGCAAAGGGGGTGGAGAGAGGGGAAGGTAAAAAACGGCGAAACCGGCTTGCATAGCTCGCTGTTTGCCGCCAGAGGCACTAACACAGTTTGCTGGCTTCTGGTCTCCCTAGGGGCCTACAGTTGCCTAGCTACGGTTCTGGGAAGGAGGAGACGGTCTAACTGGTGGCTGACGCTCTGGCAACCGCCATAGAACTCTGTGGTGGCGTTGGCTTCCGTGAGCTCCGAAGTGGCTTGCCCTTCCTGTGAGGGCAGTCGGGCTGTTTCCGGTAGACGACCCTTCCTCCTGGGGTGGAGAAATTTGTGAAGGGCTGACTTGACTCTACTGCTTCTTTCAAAGGCTAAGGAGCTATTTTGTTCCTATCAACTATTTTTGTACCAAATGGAAATGCTGTATTTAACCAAAGTCCTGGACTAATGTTGTTACAGAAGGCAACTTAAAATATCCTCCGGTGCTTTAAACTTCCTGAGAATTTTGCAGTTAGCCTTGAGGCATTTTCCCTCTTCTGAAAGTTTACCAACAACTCTGTCTTAGTCTCATCAGCTAGTTTTCTATTGTTTTCAATATTGCCGAATTACATTAAAGAAGGGATTTTTTTTTTCTTTTTGAGACAGGTTTTTGCTATGTACCCCCGTCTCGCCTTAAATTCACCAGCCTCCAGCCTCAGCCTCCGGAATGGTGGCACTGCTGAGGTGGGCCACCAGAATTGACAAATCAAAGATTTTTTAAATATTACATGTCCGTAGCCACGTGTGGTGGCGCACGCCTTTAATCCCAGCACTGGGAGGCAGAGGTAGGAGGAGCATTGTGAGTTCGAGGCCCGCTTGGGCTACAAGGAGAGCGCGAGGCCGGCCTGGACTACGTAGTGCGACCCTATCTCAAAAGAAACTAGGTCTAGGAGTTTGGCTCAGTGGTTTAAGCGTCTGGCTGGCAGGCGCGAGGTTGTGAGTTCAATCCCTGGTGCCACTCCCCCCTCCCCCCAAAAAATTACATGTCCATAAGAAATACAATATTGCCAGGCGTGGTGGCACAAGCCTGTAATCCCAGCACTAGGGAGGCTTAAGGCAGGAGGATCCTTGCAAGTTCAAAACCAGCCTAGGCTACAAAGTGAGCTCAGGGCCAGCCTGAATCGCAAAGTAAGACCTTGTCTCAAAAAAGACTAAATAAATAGGTAATAATTGGAATGTAAATTACAATGTAAGTTGTGAACAGAACTCAAACATTTCCTCTTTCATCAGTTTCAGCCTCTATTAATTCTTTTGGTCAAGGCATTGAGTGAGAAGGGGAGGAAGAAGGCTCAGTTTACTATATATGTGTCAATTATTACACATACCCTTCAATCACTGAAGGTTTAAGTAGCCCAGTAGTAAAAGTCGATGCTTTACTTATATATTAAATAAATAAATGTAATACTGAACCTGTAAAGAGCAAACTTCTATATCGGATTTTTGGTTTTTTGTTTTGTTTTGTTTTTTGTTTTTGTTTTTATTTTTATTTATTTATTTTTTTTTTTTTGTCTTTTTGAGCCAGTGTCTCGCTATGCAGTTCAGGCTGCTCTTGAGCTCACTTTGTAGCCCAGGATGGTCTTGAATTTGCAACCCTCCTCCTGCCTCGGCCTCCGGAGTGCTGGGATTATAGGCGTGCGCCACCACGCCCAGCCATTGCAATTGTTTTTAAATTTGAAGGGTCACCTTCTAAATTTAGAACTTTATTAGGAATGTGGTTCCATCATTCAGAGTTGCATCTTTGCCAGGTGTAGTGGGTCAGGCCTGTAATTCCAGCAGTTGGAAATTTAAGGCAGGAGAATCTCCTAGACTAAATAGTTAGTTCGAGGCCAGCTTGAACTGCAGAGACTGTGTCTCAAAAAACAAAAAAAAAAAAAAAAAAACTGCACCATTGACCAAAATGGGCCTAAAACTCCATTAAACTGACATGGAAGTTGACTACATAGGTTGACTACCTTGTTCTATCTGTGTATTTTTTTCCTTCAGAAATCAAGTGGAAAGGTAGAAGTTCTCAATTTAGGAGAAAAATGATATTCTCAATTTGCTAAAATTTGAATTAAGAATTATTCTTCAGCCAGGCATAATGGAGTATACCAGTAATCCCAGCACTGGAAAGACTGAGGCAAGAGAATGGCAAATTTGAGCCTGGCTTAAGCAACTAAGTGAGACTGTCTCAAAATAAAAAAATACAAAGGGCTGGAAATGTAACTTGTAGAGTAGCCCTGGGTTCCATCCCCAGTGTTGAAAAAAATTTATGAAATTGTGAACAAAGAAAATGAAATCTGTGATAGTTTTGCTGCTGCACATCAAACTGCAAAAGGTACTGCCACGGTGTATAATATATGCTTTGTTAAGATGGAAAGGCATAAGACTTGTGTATATGTGTACAGGAAAAATCATAATAGTACAGGTGGCACAGTTAGGGTTAGGAGAGACTACTCCCCATTCTTCCACCCTAATTTGGGCAACATCTCAGAGCCAATCTTCCTTCCACTGTCCCAAGAGAAGCAGAAAATAAAAATAACAAAAACCAAGGAAATCTCTAAAGCTCCAGGCTATGGCACATGCATGACAGATCTCTTGGCCTGACCTTCAGTAACATTTTCCCCTTTTGAACTAAATTAAGAGTTCATCCATATGGACTGCATCTCATGTGTGTGATTTAATCAGAGTGAATTCTGCAACAGGCATGGGTGTATATGGTGTTCCAAAGATGACTCAGCATGCTATCAGTCATTCCTGTCAATCTTATCTAAAGACCCAATGGGAGACACCAAAAGTGGGGTGCACATCTTTTAAAATCAAAAAGCCTAGCCAGACATGGTGGCATGTGCCTGTAATCCCAATACTCAGGCGGCTGAGACAAGAGGATTGCCATGAGTTTGAGGCCAGCCTGAACTACAAAGCAAGACTCTGTCTCAAAAAAAGAAAATCCAAAAACCTGATTTGTCTGTGTGTTCTTATTTCCCTGTTACCCATATACCACTTTTCTTTTCATGCTACCCTTTTATTTTGGTTCACAAAGACCTGCACTGAGCACACCTTCCTGTTATCCTCAATATATGTAGCTGCTTTTTCTTGTACCATTGAACATACACTTGCAATTCTTTGCTCACTGTGCACAAGAACCTGGAACCTATCTCTTGGGTCTATCACATGGAATCAATAGCATATACTGTATTGAGTTTGCTACTATCCTTGGTTTCACGCATGAAAGTTTTAAAATGCATCTCCCATGAACATAGAAGGAACACTATGGATTTAGTTGCTTTCAGATTGAAGAATAACTCACTTTAATAGCTCTTGAAATGTGGATCTGCTAGCAACACATTCTTTGTCTAACTTAGCAAAGACTATATTTAATTTCTTTTTTTCAGTCCTGGGGATTGAATCCAAGGCCTTTGTGCTGAGTTACTTCTTCAGCCTTTTAATTTTTTTTTTTTTTTTTGAGACAGGGTCTTGCTAAGTTGCTGGGTTTGAGTTGGGCTTGAACTAGTGAGTGATCCTCCTATCTCACCCTTTCTTTTTTTTTTTTTTTTTTTTTTTTGAACAGAGTCTCTCTACATACCTGAGTCTGGCCTTGAATTGTAGATTTTCCTGCCTCTGCCTCCTGAGTGCTAGGGCTATGGACGTACATCACAAACCCATCTCCTCTTCATTTTGTTCTTTGTTTTTCATCATTCTTTTTTCTTACTGCATTTCAGAGTAAATAACCTTTATCAATCTATTGACAAGTTTGTTAACTTTTTATTCTCCCATTTGAAATCTACTCTTGTGCAATCTAGTGAGTTTTTCTTTCTTTCTACCTTTTTTTCCGAGGTGCTGTGGACCGAAGCCAGGAGCACTGCACTACTGAGCCATATCTCTGGTGCTTGTTAATTTATATTTTGAGTCAGGGACTCGCTAAGTCCCTAAATTGCTCAGGTTGGGCTCCACATGGAAACCTTCTGCCTCAGTCTCCCAGATTACTGAAAGAACAGACACGTACTATCATGTTCAGCATTTAGTGAATTTTTCATTCCAATTGTATTTCTTTTTTTGTTGTTTTTGTTTGGTTTTGGTTTTGATTTTGGTACCGTGGATTGAACTTGTGACCTCATGCTTGCCAGTCAGGCACTTGTATTGCTGAGCTAAATCCCCAGCCCTACCAATTGTATTTCTTTTGAACTCCAGAATTTATCTTTACTCATCTTCACTATTTCACTTTGACATCATACAATGATACCTCAGTTCTTGAATGCTTCTGTTCAGGGACAATTTGATACATGAACAAAAGCATTTGGCAAAATTTTGCTTCTGTTCATGAACTCCGCATTGGGTAACAAACTCGACATTGGCCATCTTCCTCACATGAACATGAATGCAGACATCTTCCCCACTCTGACATATGGTGGCTTCCTCTAGTTGAGACTTCAGTCACAGAAAGACCAGTGTACACGTGCTGTGAATCTTTTTTGTGTGCTTTGTAGCATATATGCACTGTACAGTATTACTCAACCCAGCATAGATCCAAAGAAAGTGCAGAGCAAGCATGGTGGTATAAAAGAATGTGCAGAGCAAGACTGGTAAGAAGGTTTTCAAGAAGCCAGGCATGGTGGCACATGCCTTTAATCCCAGCACTCGGGAGGCTGAGGTAGGAGGAGTGTTGTGAGTCTGAGGCTGGCTTGGGCTACAACACGAGTGCAAGGCCAGCCTAAGCTACATAGTGCGACCCTGCCTCAAAAACCTAGGGCCAGGAGTTTGGCTCAATGGCTTAAATGCCTGTCTCGCAGGCGTGAGTTTGTGAGTTTGATCCCCTGTGCCACATAAAAAAAAAAAAAGGTTTTGAAGAAAATAATCATTGAATTGTAGAAGAAAATTGTAGAAAAGTATGAGCGTGGTATTCTTGTGACTCATTTGGCCTCAGAGTACAAGGTGGCAAAGTCGACAATCTCAACTATTTTGGAGAACAAAGATGCCATCAAAAGAACTGATGTGGCAAAAGGAATCATGATGCTAACCAAGCTGAGGACACAATGCTAGAAGAGATGGAAAAACTTTTGTTAGTGTGGTTGAATGAGAAACAGCTTGCAAGTGATAGTGTTAGTGAAGCTGTGATTTATGAAAAAGTCAGGAAGTTGCACAGTGATTCATTGCAAGAAAACCCCTCTACAAGGGCAACAAGTGATGAATTTAAAGCCAGTAGAGGGTGGTTTGATAAATTTCACAAGAGAAGCAGCCTCCACAATGTGATAAGACATGAAAAGGCCTCCAGTTCTGACAAGGCTTCTGCAGAAACCTAAAAGAAAGAATTCATGGAATTCATGAAAGTAGGATACATGGCTCAACAAGTATTCAACTGCAGTGAAACAGGGCTCTTCTGGAAGAAGATGCCAAACAGAACCTATATCACACAGGAGAAAAAGGCACTTCTGGGCCATAAGCCCATGAAGGACAGGTCAACCCTTTTTCTTTCTTTCTTTCTTTCTTTTTTTTTTTTTTTTTTTTTGTCTTTTTGAGACAGGATCTTGCTATGCAGTTCAGGCTGGCCTTTGGGTCACTTTGTAGCCCAGGCTGGTCTCGAACTTGCAATGATCCTTGTATCTCAGCCTCCCTAGTGCTGGGATTACAGGAATGCGCCACCACGCCTGGCTCTTCAACCATTTTTCTGTGTATAAACACAAATACCAACCCAAAGATTAAGCCACTATTGGTGTACCTTTCCCAAATCCCTTGTGTATTCAAGGAATAGAATATGAACAAGGCCAGACTGCCTGTCACATGGAAGGCCATTGCAAAAACTTGGATCACAAGACAATTGTTCATGGAATTGCTGCATGAGGTGTTCACACCATTAAGAAATATCTTTCTGACAACCAACTGCCTGAAAGTTTCCTTCTTCTGATAGACAATGCTCTTGCATACCTTCCAGCCTCAGTGGATGATATGGATGCTGAGTATCATTTCCTAAAAGTCAAGCCCCCCACCAAGCATGACACCTCTTCTGCAGCCCATGGACCAGCAAGTGATCTGCAACTTCAAGAAGCTGTACATAAATGTGCTCTTTACCAGGTGTTTTAATGTCATTGAAGACATGTCCTTGACACTGAAAAAGTTCTGAAAGAAACATTTCAATGTGCTTCACAGTATCGATCTCATTGAGAAAGTCTGAGAAGATGTAACGCTTTGGATCTTAAATTCATCCTGGAGAAAACTGTGGCCAGAATGGGGCACTGAATGTGACTTTGAAGTGTCTGATGGAGCAGGGTGCTCAGGAGCAGAAGCATGGGTCTGGACTTTGCTGGCACAGACATCGAGGAGCTTGTGGTGGACCACAAGGAGGAGCTGATGACAGAAAAACTTGCTCAACTCTAAAGTGAGCAGCAGAAGGTGCTTGTGAAGGAGCATTCTACTGAGGAAAAAGAAGACAGGGAGGAGGTTGGCAGTGCTGTGATAAACCCATTATGGAAAAATGGAATGAGTGCCAGGATTTTTTTGAGAAGCACCACATCAACATAACTAATGAATAAAGTTTTGAATCTGATGAGTGATAATGTGGTCTCTCATTTCTGGAGGATTATACAGCGCAGGAAAAACAAGCTGCATTAGATTTTTCCTCAAAATTGACCCTGCAGCTAAGAAACAAAGAAAAGAGGAAATCCCTGAAGGGGATCTCTCAGATGTCCTTATGGAAGAGGACTCTCCCTGTAAACATTAACCTCCTTCCCACCCACCTTCTTGTCCTCCATGCCAGAAGTAATATCAAGCAAGGTTAGTGTTCTCTCTCCAGACTGTACTGTACCATACTTTGTTTTATATTCTTTTTTATTTGTTCCGTTTTGTGTTTGGCTTTGCTTTGTTTTGAGACAGGGTCTCACTCTACTAATTCAGCTGGCCTTGAACTTATTATGTCACTATGTATACAAGGCTGGTCCCAAAGTCATGATCACCCCCCTGCCTCAGCTTCCCCAGTGCCACCATAGCAGGCTTCTCTTTCTCTCTCTTTTTAAAAAATTTTTGTTACTTCATATTGGTACCTTTTTTTTGTCTTTTTGAGACAGGGTTTCACTATGTAGTTCTGGCTGGCCTTGAACTCATTTTGTTACCCAGGGTGGCCTTGAAGTCACAATGACCTGCCTCAGCCTCCCAAGTGCTGAAATTACAGGTGAGCACCACCCTACCCAGCTGTATTGGTACATTTTTACAGTACACACTGACTACTTTCTTTGTGAGAAGTTTGTGAATGTACATAGCACATTTTAATTCCTTTTTTATTACTTTTCTTTCTCCCCCTTCTTTCTATCTTTGTTCCCCTCTCTTATGCAAAAAACCTATTTCCCTGTTTTCTATTGTCTATCTTTTAATATTTTTTTAAAACTTTGTGTTTCTTATCTAAGAGAAACTGTGCAATATTTAAGCATGTGTGTGAGATTTATTTCACTTAACATTATGGTATTTATATGTCCCTGTTTCTTTGGATTTTTATTTGAGACAAGGTCTCACTCTGTAGTCCAGGGTAGTGTTGAACTCCTTATATAGCCCAGGCTGGACTGGCACTAAAGGGAATCCTCCTTAGCCTGCCAGCTTGCTAAACCCGGGATTACAGGTGTGTGCCACTGTATCTGGCTGCATATCCCATGTCTCCTCTCTTTTTACTTAAAACTGGATACAGTAGTTTTTTGTTTGTTTTGTTTTGCTGTTTTTTTTTTTCAGACAGAGCTTATGGAATCCAGGTTGCCCTTAAATCCATTTTGTAGGCAGGCTAGACTGGCCTTGAATTTGTGGCAATCATCCTCCCTCAGCCTCCTGAGTGCTAGGATTACAGGCATATGCCACCCTGCCCAGCTCACTATTTTAGATCCTATAGAAAACCTGGCCCAGCACACAGGAGACTGAGGCAGGAG